>VXAA01004401.1:320147-339313 GCA_013399115.1 Anseranas semipalmata | reverse complement strand
TTTTTTTTTTTTTGTCTAAGGAAAGGCATACTCAAGCTAGAAAAAGATTTAGAAAAAAAAGACAATTATGATCAATGGTGTGGAAGAGGTTCCATATGTGGAATGATTGAGTAGGTTGGGGGTCTTCAAGCCTGAAAAAGAGATGACTTAGGAAAGTATGACAGAGATGTACAAACCATACATGCCATAGAGACAGTGGATATGAATTGGCTGTTCACTCTCTCTTTCTCAATAAGATGGTTTAAGAAGTTTATCAGTAGCTTGAATCTTGACAGAAATTCCAGGATGCTGACTTCTGTTCTCCAGACCAGGAAATTTGAGGTCCTTTAATTGTTTTTGTTACATTCCCTTTCCAGGTGTATAGCAGGATACAGGCATTTCTGTTATCACTCTTTTTCAGATTCTATTACCAGTCTTTGGTTTCTCTTCTGTATGTCTTTAATCCCAAAAGGAATTCAGTCTTTGAGACTGCAAGATTATACAGTTTAGATCAGAGTAGAGTAAATCGGTGTAAAAAAGGGCTGCCTAACATTCTTGATTTATTTTCTCTTTTTAGTTCTCAATTTTGCAGTATGTAGAAGATGTCCATTTTATTTCTGTAGAGAGATAAAATGAATGTATATTTCTTTGCATATTTCTTCTATACAAAAGTCCAATATTTGGGCAATAGGGATCATAAAATGTGCTATAGTAAGCTGATACTATGTGACATCCTTTTGCATAATGGAGCCACACTGAATTATACAGGAAAGCATGAATGATGAAGCATTATTACTTATAGATTATTATATCATTCTTCAAATTTCCATATTCCTGAAACGATTCTAAAAGCAGAAATAAACTACAAAGCAATACTATATCAGAGACAAAAATACTGAAAAAATATGCATGAGAACTAAAGAAGAAATAATACATTTGTGATTGTGCACACCTGCCTTTGTGGATAGCTACAGATGTTACAGCTGTTCTGCTGCTCTATCTGTGATGTTCTGGGGTAAAAACAAATCTTATAGACAGAGCTAATAGTTTTTATTAGACCAACAGATACACTCAGGAAAAAAAAAAAAAAAAAAAAAAAGGAGAAAATCTTTCTGGCCCACAAGCCTTTCAGACGTGAAAGAAGCAGACAGAAGTCTGCTTCCAATGCTCTTATAAGAGCTATTCCTACAAGTTATGCCTGCTAAAACCTAGACTAGGACAGTGTTTCTGGAGCTCAGCAGATGTATACAAATGCTCCAGGGGACAGATGATCGCTGTGGCAACCTCCAAAACAAGGAGAAAGTGTGAAGGTAAAAGAATGATAGTTTAAGGGAATGGAAGGAGAATCAGATCATAAAGGTTTTCTGAAATCTTACCATCATAAAATCATAAAATCATCCTGTCCATACTCATTCTTCTAGCAGAAGGCAAGTTGCACTTTCTCATTAACCTCTCATCAGCTGTTGTCCTGAAGAGTAAGGACACTCACACACTGTTCTTTCAGAAGTGGCTGCACTGGAGAGGATACAAGAAACATGAACAGTATCTTATAAAAATTACTTGGGGGGGGAGCAATGCAGGGAAAGAAGGCAAAATAAATAAAATTTGTTCTCAAGAAGAGCTACACAGCAGCTGGGGTTTTGTTAGAAAGAGCTGTGGCTGAGGATTTATGACTCACAAACAAATACGTGTGAAATCTTTTCCAGAAAGGACTATCTCTTGGTCATTTTTATGCCCATATAACTTAATTCTGCCACAGAATTAGCTTTATACTACCCAGAATAGGGAAAATATTCACATTTCTAAAGCTAGTCCTTTGATTTGGCATCAAACTTATGAAGACAAATTGCATGCAAACATTGAAACCTATGTGAAAAATGCTGCAGTCAAATCCATAAGAACATCATCATTTTAATACAGATTTTCAGCATTATTCTTTTTCACAGGATTGCCAGGTGGGATGATGCTTTATGCCACACTGACAGAAAGGGAAAAGAATCACCTGAAGAACACATTGTAGGCACCATGTTTTTACTGTAGATAAGTAGTTACACTTTTCAGAGTGTTAAACTGTTTAAATTAACCTTTGAAGTCTTGTTCCACATATTTGTCCATAAGCTGTTTAAGCTGTTACAGCTCAGTGCAGCAATGAAAGGCACAACTGTAAACAACAAATTTACCAACAGCATTTCCACTCCATCTAATCCTCCAGGTTTTTGCTCCTGTTCACCCATGTGAATGACAGGACAAGATAGCCATATTTATTGCTTTTGATTATTTTGATGCTTTCTTTGGAAGTGCAAAATTTTCATCATTCCAGATAAAGAACTTCTCAGACCAAAAAGCAAACCTGAGCAATCTCACTCTTTATATTTTGTGCCTGTTTTCTTGACTCATGTAGATGAAGATAGAACTCTTCCATAAGCATCAGAGTATGTCACGCTCTCCCACTTCCTCTTAAATGATAGTCCTCCTTCAAAACATGATTCGGCTCAGAAAATGGATATATGGGTAAATTCTCTCTCTCTCTCTTTTTTTTTTTTTTTTCCCCAGTTGGCCTGCCTCCCTATTATAACAGTTTAGAGAAAGAGAGTCTTGTGTCTCCAGCTGCATGGTCTGCCACATGTCCCACACAAGATTTCCTTGCTTCAGAAACTTACGCATTAAAAACATATGGGACTTTTTCTTATATTTCCCTTACGTTTTCAATATAGGACATGGGATGTAAGGCTGAAATATGGGCAATGCTCTTACTACCTGTTCTCCTCCCAGCTGTGCTCCTCACAAGCCCAAGTAGTACAGAAGTGTCTCTCAGGCATTGGCAGTGGTGGGCAATGCAGACAGATGTCCCATTAGCTTTCCCTTCTCCAAGCTGAGCCAACCCTGCTCTCTCAGCACTGATGTTCCCCTATAACACTGGTCTTTTAGTAGACATAACCATGGGCCAGAGACTGGTCAAAGTCTGGCACGGTCTGTTTATTGGCTTTACAGCTTCCTTTTGCTAAGGTGGAACACCGCGCGGATCCTGGAGGCATTTTTGCCAGATGCTGCCCTAACACAGAGTTCAATAGGACACTAATACTGTAAATGAAGACAGACTTCAAATGGGTTAGCCGCTATAGAAAAGTAAACATGCACACACACCATTTTTAATAAAAATTGAACCTCAACAGCTTCCTCCTATTTTAAGTGACTTGACTGAGGTCAGAATGAGCTGAATTGTGAAATAAGGATAGTGAAATGTCAGCCCAAATTAGGGGTTGTCATTAAAATAATAGCACTGCAGATGAAAAATACGTATTCAAAGAGTTCGGTGATAAATGCTGACTAGGGGAAACATATTTGGATACTATCATGTTTTGATGATGTTATTTAGCGATGAGTCATAATTGAGCTCACACTTCTGTGTTTCACATTCTTATGTTCTTTTATGATAGAGTTAATTTTTTCTTGCTTTCCAGGACATTCTTAAGCCTTGAAGAACTGCTGCTTTCAAAATAATTTTCTTGACAGTTAAGTTTGTTTTATATAAGTATCACTAATGCCACAACAAAGATAACACAGAAGATAAAGGTGCTTCATGCTATGAGGAATTTACAGACTGAAATCAATTTCTAAGGCTCCATTTTTCAATCCTGAAAAAAGTTGCATAAAAATAGTCAGTGAGCGGAGGCACTGTGCTACAGTAGTTAAAAAGTATTTTATTTTTTCTTGTGTTTCAGAGCAGTCTAAACAATTAAATCAACAAAATGTTATCAAAAAACTTGTATGGCATTTTGTGTTTTCTGTAAATGTATGCTTTCATATTTTATTTCATCTTAAGGTTATTTGGAAGAAGGGTCATTGCTACAATAATTGAATTACACGCTCTTGAATTCTATGTCAGATTCTTTTTCTGGTTTTATAATTGCAGATTTGTGTATATAGCTCAGGAATACTTCTGTGAAAATGGAACCTAAAATATCTGCTTTGGTGCCATGCAGTAGCTGATAACAAACTGTTTCCTCAAGTGTCACATCTTCCTGAAAGCTACTTCTGCACTGACAGATTCTTTCATTCATTTGTTCATTCACAAGATTAATGTTAATCTTCTTTCTAAAAGAGATGAGTAAAGAGAAGAACATGGCTCTTGACAGCCTTTTGGGTGCTGCCACTCTTGCTTATTTCTACAAATACAGGTAAGACCTTGTTCACTAACAGCAATATAACAGACACAGCATCCGATACGCTTCCCTCATTAAAATATTTTTCTTTTTTTGTATTCATGGAGTATAGAGGTGGCATCTAGAGATAGTTTTTGCTTCTGCACCACATCAGTCTGTGATGTAAGATCAAAGTCAGATCAGAGCTAGGCTGAGAATCAGACTGAAATTTCATGAGAGGTTCACATGAATTTTCAACCTTATATGAAAAATATTAATTCATTGGGTATTCGAAAATTTTAATGTTAAAGACTCTCTCTTTTCCCTTTAAATTAAATTAAAATAAAAGCATTGAAAGTAAACTTAGATGTTTTGTTGATTGATTTTATTTCTGTCAGTTTGAAAAGACAAAATATATTTTTAGCTTTAGCCAACATCTTTCTTTTTCTTTTATGTTTACTTATTGAGAGACATTTATGCCTATCAATGTAAAGGAATGTGTTCACGTTTCATATTGATCCAAAAATTGTTCCTGTATCAATGTGCATTGCCTCCTCTCAGCAGCCTAATCTTAGGTACACTTTAAAATAAGCAGTGCTGAAGAGGAGGAGGAGAAAGAGCAAAATAATAAGAACTGATATGACCAGAAATGTCTGGAGGGATGTTGTATCTCTCTCTTAAATTGGCCAGACCCAGGTGGACACACTTTTCCAATTAGCTATAACAAACCATAGAAAGAAAGCTGTTTTTCAAGCTCACTGGAAAAAAAAAAAAATACATATATATATATATGTGTGTGTGTGTGTGTGTGTGTGTGTGTATATAGTCCAGGTATCCTCAGCCTTACACTTTGAAATACAGATATAAACTCTGAGGGTAATTGGGTGTGAAAAGGCAGTCACATCTAACTGCAGCTTGGGTCACTTCAGGATGTCACACTCTAGCACAGAGCTGCAACATTGGATTAGTGAACACTGACAGTTGTTACTTAACAACTAATGTTTTATAATCTAGAAAAAATACCACATGTTGATGTTAGATTATGTAAAGAAAACTCTTTAACCTCCAGTAGCCACAACATCTTCCTATTCCATTTTATGCCATATCTTTAACCTTTGCTAAAATGCAAAAGTGATTCAGTCCATCTTAATTAAATGCTGGATGTCCCATTGTGCTAAACTCCTCATGTGTTTCACTGTATTCAATCTCACCAGACAACACTGCCCTGACAACATACAAAGTTTGCCTTGTTACATAGCACGGCCAATCTACACTAATAAATTAAAAAGGCCGGGGTCATTGGCATGGCAATCATCTGCACTGTTAAATTGTTAGGCTGCTCCCTGACAGTTTTGGCCCAGGATGGCTATTGTTCCTCCTGAACAGTTCCTCGGCACTGCTCAGAAGTTAGCAGAGGCCAGGTAGCATTCCCAATGTGCAGTCTTCATGTAGGCGCCCTTATTTCAAGGGTAAAAGGATTTAATAGCACAGATATGAGATGTTCATAAAATAAAGAGATCAAAGATCTCCACATAAAAGAAGCAATAAGACTTCAGTGAACTAAGCCCTATTAGGCTTTTAAGTCCGTCAGGAAAAAAAAACAAAAACAAAAACAAAAACATACTGGTGGTGAGAGACGATCTAAGACTTAGCCGATGGTCCTAGTTATGATTTACAGACAACCTCTGCTAAAAATGCATATATTATGCCAAGTCCAAATTTCTCCAGCTAAAACATCAGTGATGGAGGAGTTTGTTTTCCTTATTTTGTGTATATTCCACACAATACTTTTAAGATATTTAAGTAATTAAATCAAAACATACTTGTACAGTTTCTGGTATGTGAATCCAGAAATTAAACATCTAGCTGTGTGGATTTTGATACTAACAAGGCCATTGACACTAACAAGACCTACACCTTCAACCTGGAGTTGAGCTGAATTTTTGTGACAGAAGAAAATAAGTTGGTTTTATTTTTAAATCACTGCCTACACCCTTAGGGGCAGAGTACAGCCTGCACACCATATTCATGTATTCATGTCATGCTTCTGGTTGTAAGGCACTCAGTTGTCCATTACATTTCTGACTTCTCACCCACAATTTTTCATTCACTCATACAAACAGAAGAACAATCCAAGCAGGTTTTGTGTTACCCTTGTATTTTCAGAGTGATGCAAAACAACTGTAGAACAGTGGTTAGTCTACTTCAAAATGTATTATTTTGTCAATGTGCTGCAATGATACCCTGCAATATTGACTCAGACTACCTTCATATTAATCAAGAAAGTCTGAGCCAAACCAGTGAATAGCTTGGGAAAGGATGAATAATAATAAATACAATAAAAAAGCATATTTGGACTCAGCTCAGGCACATCTCAGGAACATGACAGTAATTACTTATAAGCACTTTCACCTGCAACTATATGCAAAAGGATTTGTGTTTTATTAGGGAGAGCAGGCCTTCCAGGAACAGGGTGAGGCACCTTGGCAGCCAGTATATGGGGGGTCAGAGCTGTCCTGGGCAAGCACTGCACATCTAATGGATGAACCCAGGGCTTCATTTTCTGCTGCCTGTCAATCTCAAGCCTTCCACAAACAGAGATATTGCTTGTAAGGAGAAAAACACTACATTATTTAAATGGAAGAAACTGGCTGCCAGTTATGGACATTAATTGCTTACCAATAACAGTTTTATTTAAATATATTATCTTTACAGTGGATGACCGGCAGTTACCTTGCCATCAGTTCTAGTGTCTCTATTAATTCTCTGTGAAGCTTGTTCTGCAATTACAGATTTTCCGTGTGAACTGACAAGCAACTGAAAGCCCAACAGTTACAGTGAGATTCCTGAGGCATTCTCCTGTGTTAATAATATCAGGAAATAATTCGGAAGACTAACAAATTCTTACAGTAAATGTGGATTTTGTGTGTGTGTGCATGTACTCCTTTAGTAGAAAAAAAAAAAAAAAAAAAACAACTTGAATTTGAGTATATTAATGTTGGAACTAGAGTATGATCTAGGTAGAGATAAAAATCTTGATATTGGTTGCACCTCTGAAAAGGAAAACGGTAGACAGAAAATAAATTTTGGTAGCCAGATACAAGTTTTATGCAGTTTCTTTCTCTGAAATGAGAAAAATCTTTAAAGTGCTAAGTAAAGAGCTTCTTGTTATGATCTACTGCAATAAAATTTTGCAAAAACTCATGGATAAATGATGACCATTTCAAACATATATATGTAAAAAGGGAATGGCCTATCATCTTATCCACTTCTAAGCCTGATAACTGAAATAAAATAAAATAAAATAAAATAAAATAAAATAAAATAAAATAGCCAGAACAAGCTAAGAACTTCATATTCTGCTAGTACTGAGAGGGAAAACCATTTTCCAAGAAATAATTAGAGCTTTAAATAATGCTGGCAGATTAACCTAATTCACCCTTTTCACTGTGTTACAGTACAGTGAAAATGGGAAGGGTGGGGCAGGGGTAGAGAAGAGGGAATAGAAAAAAGGGTCTGCAAAAAAGCAGACAAAAGGAATTTGTACATGCTGAACGCATGGATCTCAGACACACTGTGATGCAAACTAGGCAACACTATGGCTCTTACAGGCTTCCTAAACATGAAAGGGAAAGGAAAGGCGAAGGGAAAGGGGAAAGGGGAAAGGGAAGGGGAAGGGGAAAAAAGAGTGACAATATTCTTATCATAGAATCACAGAATCATAGAATGGTTTGGGTTGGAAGGGACTTTAAAGACCATCTAGTTCCAGCAACACCTCCCACTAGATCAGGCTGCCCAAAGCCCCATCCAACCTGGACTTGAACACTTCCAGGGAGGGGGCATCCACAGCTTCTCCAGGCAGCCTGTTCCAGTGCCTCAACACCCTCTGAGTAAAGAATTTCTTCCTTATATCTAATCAAAACCTACCCTCTTTCAGTTTAAAGCCATTACCCCTAGCCCTATCACTACACACCCTGGCAAAGAGTCCCTCCCCAGCTTTCATGTAGGCCCCCTTTAGGTACTGGAAGGCTGCTATAAGGTCTCCTCGGAGCCTTCTCTTCTCCAGGCTGAACAACCCCAACTCCCTCCGCCTGTCTTCATAGGAGAGGTGCTGCAGCACTCTGATCATCCTCGTGACCCTCCTCTGGACTCACTTCAACAGGTCCATGCCTTTCTTCTGCTACTGGGCCCAGAGATGAACTCAATACTCCAAGTAGGGTTTCACAAGAGCAGAATAGAGGGGGAGAATCACTTCCTTCCACCTGCTGGCCATGCAGCCCAGAATACAGTTGCCTTTCTGGGCTGCAAGCACACACTGTGGGGGTCATGTTGAGCTTCTCATCAACAAACACCCCCAAGTCCTTCTCCTCAGGGCTGCTCTCAATCCATTCTCTGTCCAGCCTGTATTTGTGCTTGGGATTGCCCCAGCCCAGGCGCAGGACCTTGCACTTGGCCTTATTGAACTTCACGAGGTTTACATGGCCCCAGCTCTCAAGCCTGTCAAGGTTCCTCTGGATGACATTGGCAAACTTGCTGAGGGTGCACTCAATTCCACTGTCCATGAGGACAAAGATGTTAAGTAGCACCAATCCCAATACCAACCCCTGAAGAATGCCTGGTCTCCACTTGGACATCAAGCCATTGACCACAACACTCTCAGTGTGAACATCCAGCCAGTTCCTTATCCACTGAGTGGTCCATCCATCAAATCCATGTCTCTCCAATTTAGAGACAAGGATGTTGTGCAGGACAATGTCAAATGCTTTGTACAAGTCCAGGTATCCTTCAGTAAAGAAAAAACAATTATCAGTTGAAGACTTTTGACATTCTCAATGCTTTCCCTGACTTTAAACTGGAAAAGTTGTTGCAAATGTGTATTTGATGAGACAGGACCAGCATGTCCTTTTTTTGGCTTTACATCATAGATGAGGAATAAATAATTTTTTTTGTTGTTTCTTTTTAATGTTAAATGATCAACACATCATTTCTGGGTGAAGTTTAATGTAAATGCAAATGTACAGTGAGTATGGTCTGAAGTACCCGTGCAGGAAACCACTACTTATTGCAAAACTGGCAGCCTCCTCCACTGGGGTGAAGTACTCCAAAAGTGTCACTGTGGAGTAACACTGTGGAAGTTAACAATGCATATAAAACATAACATTTTAAAAGTCTGGCTGGTCTGGCATCTTTTCATGATAATTTAGAAGGAGAGAGATCAAAAATTGTAAGCAGTAGTGGAACTGAAGATAGAAATCCTTCAGGAAGACAACATTACTTGTTATTAAAATACATCTTTTCAACTTTTATCTCAATTTACCTTCTACCTTGGTTTAAAAAAAGATGTGTGACTTTTAGGAAGTAGTAAATACTTACATATAGTTTATAAAACCACAAAACCAAGGTTTTAGTTTTGGTTCCCAGTACATAGATTGTCTGAATGCATCAGCACCATTTATTTATCTGTATCGGTCTTTCCCTACTCACTCTTACCAGACAGTAAACTCCCAAGGACAGGGGCTGTGGTTTCAGCTCCTCATTTGCTTCTGCAAAACACAGAATAATAATGTCTGCCAATGCAGCTCTATTACTGTTTCCTTCTATTTTCTCTTTGTTGAGGTTCACCAAGGTTTTCTTTTCCACTGTCACTGGTCATACACTAGCAATAGTTCCTTGATGTCTAGAAGGTGATTTCTGGGTTGCAGCAGAGTAACAGAAAATCCAGACTCACTAATTCCTGTAAACTCTTTGAGTGAATCATTTCTTATACATCAAGACAGTTCCTTCCATTGTTATAAAACAAATTTTAAATGCCATGTGTAACATTTTATTTTTGCGTGAAATATTACATTTCAGGAGATAGAAAGGATCATATTAAAGTCTGCTGTAATTTAAATGATTTCACCAAAAGCTCAGCAAAGTTCAATTGGCTTTTGATCTTCAAACACTGGAAGAGATTGGTGTGATTACATGGACCCACATCATGGAAAAAATACATATCAAAGTGTGTAAGTAAATTATGTGGTTATTCTTGCATTTTAAGATTTAAAACTGAATTACAAAGCAGCTTTTAAAAGCTTTATTTTTTTTCAGAAAATACTGGTTTATCAGAACTGAAGCTTTCTGATAGTGTGTAGACCTTTTTCCAATCCTCTCATCAGGAGAATTTTCACAAAGAAAAATTGTAATTACAGCTCACAACATAAAAATCTATCCATCATTGATATTTTGATTTTTGGAACACTTTTTGGAGATGTAAGAAAATCCACCTAGAGTTCCTAAGGTCAACTGATGTTACAACTGTGTAAAAAAATGCATTTTTTCTCTCTCTTTTTTCACAGATGGAACTGTGATTCCATCACAGTTCAGAACAGGATTTTTGTTTGTTTGTTTGTTTCAAATGCCAAGTTTACAAGACTATTTTCCACTGAGGCGAATAAGCAATGTGAAAAATGTTTAAGACAATGTTTATGGCACTATGAAAACACATACATCAATATGGCAAATATGTATATTACAGGAAGATAAGGTTCATGTTCCTTTCATCTGTGCAGTATGTGTTTATATAAAGGATAGTAAGCTAATTTGGAACTTATTGCTCTTGTTGACTCCACAGATATTTTCCCTTTGTAATGAAGCCTTAAAATGCATGATGGTAATCAAATCTTCAGACTTGGAGTTCATATTGTACATATGTTCAAAGTAAAAAGGAGAACATCATTTATTTTCTGTATTAGACAGGAAAATACTGAAAAGGTATTGCTTATAGCTTTGTGGCAGATATTTCCACCAGTCTGACATGGAAGTTGCTTGCACTAGAACTCTAGTTTCAGAATTTCAGTACCTCTCAGACTGTTAGAAATGTTTGCAAAAGGTCCTCAAACAATAATTTTTATTCTCTATTTTTATGTTTCAGAAAATCAATCGATTATAATAGATAAACAACTGAATAATTATTTGACCAACTTTTTATGCAATTGTGCTGTTGCACTATACAAAATACATGTATAGATAAATCAAATGGGGACAATATGGTTTTATTGTGGCCTCAACTGTTTGATTTTGTTTACATAGACATAATTCTGGGTCTAAATCATCCTCAGGATCTCTGTTGATGGTGAAAATAAAATCCCAGTGTATGACTGATCCATGTCAATGGGTGCTCTTTGACAGTTAATATTGGTTTTCTTTACAGCATTTGTCCTCCAAAACACTGGTCTTGGAAAAGAAACCAGGAGAGGAAATAGCCAAAAAACTTCTGATACCTGCACACATATTAACCTTGTTGCAATTTTGTCTGACTTTCTGACATGAGACACATCTTTTCTTATATTCTAGGATTTGAGAAGGATCCAAGAAGTTTTTGGAAACAGAGGTTTAACAGAAGTACTAGTTTCTGTGTCTGTCCCTTAAGGACCTCATTCAATGCCCACCTGATTATAATACACTGCACATTAGCATGTTGTGTCCTTTCTTCCAGATAAATTGGTATTTTTACCATTTACACTTAATAACATTGAAACTAGTTGTTCTTAGCTTCTAAGACAAGAGGCAATGGGCATAAACTGGAACACAGGAGGTTTCATCTAAACATCTAATTAAAAATCTACGTACCTAGAATATTTACTACTTTTCACCCTCTCCACAAATTATCTTATCAAAAGAACAGGATATGATAGATATGCCTTTCACCTTTTTGACAAAGTAATATTCATTTATCCCTTTGCAATTTTCTTGCTGTCCCAAGAGTACAGTACAAAAAAGAATAAAGGATAGGAACATGAATCACAGCTAACGTAACCTGAAAAAGACAGTAGTGAGTGCTTAGGAATTTTCCTTTTGTTTCAAGCCTTTGAACTTCATTCGCAAGTACAAGAAAATGGAATTACCACTTTCCTTCACCTCCAAGGACAAAAGCAAATGTAAGGACTTTTTCCTTTAGAAAGAGGTTTATAGCGATATCCACACTTAGTATATATGCCCTTTTAATGAAATTTAATTTTGAATCCTGTCTAGCCAGGAGATTCTGTGCTGTGCATTCACTAACTGGAAATTTTGCTTGTTTTTTTTTGTCTGGTGCTGAGGCATCAGAGCCTTTCTAGGAAGACAGAATTGCCATATTACCACTTATTTGGTGATAATTTGGATGCTTTTCCATCTCAGTTTAAATTTACCATTCCAGAATATTATTTTAAAAACAAAAGTGAGTTTGTGTGCCTGAAACCACAGCATTCAGAACTAAAAATTTATTCAGTTCTCAAAGGGAAAAATAATTAATATCTAGACAAACGTCATCTTTTGAAGTTATTCCTTTAATATCCATGACACTTTGTTTGGTACCAATTTCATGGTAAAAGTTTACGTACAGATTAAGGGTATCACGCAAAATCAGAGGGCTTAATTTTTTGTAACTTACTGAAGGAGCATAACGTGAAGAGACAAATTTCAGAATGAGACTGAGTCACTTTTCAGCTCAGCATTCAGACATTTCCCATCCTTAAAAATAATCCTTTGACCTATTTGCTATAATCCTCTCTAGCAACTTCAACTTCAACTTCATTTAGCATCCCATTGCATCCGCTGCCTTTCTCTATAGAATCTTTCTTGCTTTTTTCTCTCTGACCCATTTTGCTCTCCAGCTAATGTCAGCAGCCCTGCAGCTTTTATTTTCTTGTTACCTCTTTTGCCCCTGACTTCTTCCATGCTGGGATCTGTTCCTGGAATAACGATCAGTGGCAGTAACACAAGCTCTCCATCCAAACCCTTGTAATAAACTTTCTTCTATGGCAAAGCTTGCCAAACCCTAACTCATAAATATCACCTCATCGCTTACAAAGTTTACAATTAAACCCTGCAAGCCTCCTCCCTGAGAGCTTGTCTACTATTTGATATAGGCAATGAATCTATATGGGTTCCCATTGTGTTATGTAGCACACTGCTGTTGTCTAAGAAATCCAACTAATTATAACACGTACAAGTGTTCATTTCAGCTGGCTGCAGGTACTTGAATCATTTTAGTTAGGAGTTTGAGTCCTCAGGTCAACAGGAAAGATGGACATCACTGGAAGCAAATCAATCCAACTACAGTTTAAATTGTCTTCTGGAGATACATTTCTGATTTAATGTCTAAATAAATTAGGATCAATCTGGATTTATGAGATTGTTTGATATGCTAATTGGCAAGTTTTTGCTGAAATAAATAAATCAAAGATTAGAGTCCGTATACTTTGTTTCTTGAACTGCCTCACTGTTTCTGAATGGGATGAGTAAGCCCTCTAAGTTAGTCCTAGTGCTCCAACAGAAACTCTGCCTACTAACCAAGCAGCACAATTATTTAAAGTAAAAAAAAAATAACAAATATATAACAGCTAATTGTTGTGACAAATAGCCTATAAGGATATAACAATCACTAAACTATTTATATAAATAATAGAGCTATATGATTTCATTATTGACCTATTACTTTGATGGCTTTACAAGACAAATATGAAGAACTACTAGTTCCAGAGTCAAAAGTAGTTTTTAACACCTAGATAATTCAATGGTGGAATAATATCTCTAGCATATTTTGCATTCAAAATACATCATATTTAATTAAAATATTTCACCAAACTTCATCAGCTGCAGTCTATCCCAAACACAGACAAAACATACAAAACATCTCCCTTTTTGTTATTTACAGTTCTTCTTCTGCACGTATCCAGAACTGCAGTACTCTGATCAAGTCCTGTTTCCCATAAGGATATCTTGTTCAGAGCATATTTAACATGTACAACACTTAGGGTCTCATAAAATATATGTATGGATACTTAAGAAAACAAAATCCAGAGACAAAATATAGAGTCTGTGTTTTCTATAACATCATTGTATCCGGAGCACTCACACGAGATATGCAAAGCTTAAGCTCAGTTGCCATATCAGGAATGGAAGGAATTCAAAGTCCTATCTCCTGGAAATATGACCTTTTCACACAGCTCAGGCTCTGCTCATTTCTGAAGTCAAGAATATGACACTATGCACAAGAGCTTGGACCAAAAAGAGCTCATGTAAGCAGCAATATCACAGCACTCATAACACAAAATGTGGTTTGGTTCTGAGCCCAAATTAGGATACATTTCTCAAGTGAGCTCCTGTTTTCCCAGCTGAGGCTAGTTTTTCTTTTTCTTTTTTTTCTTTTTTCTGCTCTGATAAAGTGCAATTAGTTTAATTTAAAACCACACTGGTTTCAGCAGAGAAGTCACACCAATATTTGTCCTTCCACCAGAGTTATTGCTGCAAAAATGTCTTTGTTCTGGTGGTGGAAAGACAAAAATGTTTCAGCTGCAGAAGAGAGAAAATGAGAAGTACAGCTACAGGCAGGTCTCTCCTGTGAGGCAGGAGAACTTATCTCTGCTGCTACTGCCCAGCTGATATTGGTATCTGGCAGCATGAATGCTTTTCCTCCTCTGCTCCAGCTAAAGTTAAATATATATATATATATATATTATTTTTTATTTTATATATATTATATATATTATATTTATATATATATATACATATAGTGTAAACCAGCTATTTAGCACCATGATCAAAACAGAAACCCAGCATTGGTTCCAACTGGAACCCATTAAGGTTTCAACGCCGTGTCTATAAAGGCACACCATTTTACAAGCTTAGGATGGTATCTGTGCTAGTGCATGACAAGTCATGTCACAGTACACAAACCCAGGAAAATACACTGTGTGATTGTCCCTTGGGACCTCGGGTTGATGGCTAGCAGCTTGAAGGTTATGCTGTATGCTCAGAAAACATATATATAGTTTATACATATGTTGATAGAAAGATAAATTGTCCTGAGGCAACAAAACTCTGTGTTGGTTCTGTCCCAAACATTATCTATTGTAAAGGCACTTACAAAATCCAGCAGAGGGTGATGACAAGATTGAATTCAGACCAGAGAGTTTAATGGATAAAGTTGCAGTTTGAAACCATAGTTTCCCTGATGTGGAAGAAGTGAGCACACTTGAGAGCAATTAATCCTTCAAAGTCTACTTTAACTTAATGTCAGAAAGAATGCATACCTTGCCATTTACTGTGCCAAGACTTAAGCAGATCCCAGGTGGCAAGATAGCATTTCTAGTCATCATAAAATGAAGTTTAATGATTCTAAATACTTCCAAGAAGTTGGTTATGTCAGCTAAAAAATTGAATCTGCCTGTGATACATATCACTATAAGACATAAACAAATCTTACTATATATGAGCTTTCTATAAAGAAGAAGAGGAAAAGAATCAAGGTCTTCCCATGCTGTTAAGGAGGAGAGTGACTGGCAGCTTATTCTCCTTTCCCACAAGTCCATTAATGTTCTGTTGTAACTTCCTGTATGAGAAAAAAAAAAAAAAAAGTATGTTTTTGTTTGTTTGTTTGTTTGTTTTCTTTTGTTTGGGGGGGCGGGGGGAATACTATCTTTACCATGTTCTTGTATATAAAGTATTATGGTCCAACTCACAGAGCAGAGCCAACTCAAATATCACTGATGATGTAAGTTAAACTTCTGGCTCTAGCACTGTTGGTGTGAAGCTTTTGTGTCCACTCTTCATGATGAGCTGGAGCATTGCCATCCTGCACAGACAGGAACATGAAGCACTCCTTCAAACACTGTCCTGTGTACCCACTATAGACACGATGTCTAAGCTCACAGGGAGAAGACACACATATAATGGCTTGAGTTTGCTGTCTGTTCCTCATGCCAAAACACACCTTGCAGAGTGAAGATACTGAAGAAACGCAATACTCCTGTCCAGCAGATCCCCTGACTTGGTGTTTCTCCATGTTAGAGAAACTGCCTCAAAAGTAGCATCCATTGAAATATTTTTTTGAAACTTGACCTTTGCAAAGGGGCAAAGTCACCATTAAATGCTAGACTTTGGGTCTACTTGCTATGTACTTTGGAAGGCACAGTCTCTTTTTTCTTCTGTCCAATTTATGCCTCGACTAAATTCCTGCCTGTAACTGCTCAAGTCTTTCTCTGGTGACTTCCACCTTGTTGGAATTTGACATGTGCTAACAGCTTCTTTTTTAATGAGGCAGTGAGATGTTCAGCTCTTTGGAGAACTGAGTAAAAACAACCCGTACGTACAGCCTGGCAATAGAGCTGCTATAACTCCCTTCCGGATCAAGCAGCCTACCTAAGGAGAGGTGCACCTATCTCCCGCTGAGCATTTCCTTCAGATTCACCAGGAGAAATACTTCAAACAGAAGCAAAGGAGCTGCAGCCATTGTTTATACAAAACTTTTGCATTTACAAAGGGGCAGAGGTACTTCAGTTATATTAACTAAATCAATAAGTTTTCCTGTGGTTAGCTGAGGAAAGTGAGGCACTCCTGTCCTAATTCAACTTTCAGACCAGTACAAAAATGAGTAATGTCATTCCACTTATTCTTTTGGCACCAGAAAAGTAGTGATACAGTAGTGATACAAATACTGAGTGCAGCGGAGTTAGTAGTGATCCCAGCAGCCATTCAGACTATTGACCTATAAGGGGCCCACAGGAAAGGTGGAGAGGGACACTTTGTCAGGGAGTGTAGTGATAGCACAAGAGGTAATGGCTTTAAACTGAAAAAGGGTAGATTTCGATTAGATGTTAGGAGGAAATTCTTCACTATGAGGGTGGTGAGGCACTGGAACAGGCTGCCTGGAGAAGCTGTGGATGCCCCCTCCCTGGAAGTGTTCAAGAACAGGTTGGATGGGGCTTTGAGCAACCTGCTCTGGTGGGAGGTGTCCCTGCCCATGGCAGTGGGGTTGAAACTAGATGGTCCTTAAGGGTCCCTTCCAACCCAAACCATTCTATGATTCTGTGATTCTATGATTTAAAATGGGTTTAAAATATCTTTTTAAAAGGGCCTTCTGGACCACATATTAAGCATAGTTAAACTAGAGATTATTGCCTGTGGTATTATTTGCAGCAGTCTTGAAATCTAATACCAAGCATCTCCAGTCTAACAGTTAAATAACAATATGTGTGCTCGAAAGATGCCACTAAATTTATAGAGGATGCCAAATCATTTGTGATCCTCATCATTAGCACAATACTACAATGTTATTAGTGTTGTACATGCTAGAACTTTCCATGTATGTAGCTGAAAGCAACATCTCCAAAATGTCCACCTCAGTCAGAATATTAATTACAAAATCAATCTAAAGTTCTATAGGGTAGATATACAGGATCTATGAATTTGCAGAAACAACCACTTACCAAAATGGGAGTAGTTTCCTTTTCAACTTTCAATTTTCAATTCACATGTAGGCAGAAGGATTTCTGTATGCTTGTCTATATTCATCAAATAGACAGGTCTGAATTGCCTTACGTTTCCATAAAGGCATTTGCATTTGTTCTTGGCTTGGATTTGAAGTCAGAATCAAACTCCATATAAATATCCTAGCTCTTGGAAAGACTGGAAATACTCAGTTAAGCTGTCTGCACTAAACTTAATCTTGCTACTGCACGTTTGTCCCTGTCATTATTTTGGGAAGTAATCAAAAACTGTAAGAATGGCAATAGTTTTAGAGAAGGAAGGCAGTCTAATTCATATGTGATCTTACAACTTAAAGTATGAGAGATCCTAGGAAATCTGCAGTGCAAGCATACAGTACTAAGGAATCTGAGGCTTAGATGCTTTGATAGATATGAAGACGTTATTTGCCTGGCCTGAAGAGTGAAGTTTCTGACTAATTTTAAGGTAATGAACAAAATTTAAATTCCTTAATCATACCAGAAATAAGATTAGGTATCTGAAGAATCATTCTGAATCTTCATAGTTCCTAGCTTCATTTGGAGGCCTCCAGCGCACGAGTAATCAGTGTAAGTCTCAAAAACATGTAAGAGTATAAAAATCTTACTTGGAAGAGGGGTAGAGCTATTATTTGTAGCTCACAAGTAATTCGGGAGTGGTAGATCAAGGTACTGGCCTGATTTTTAATTGCTTTTCCTTCCAGGCTTGTCTTCAGTGACATCATCTGAATGGTGATGTTGTACAACATCATTTTATCTGAGCTCTACCATTTATAGGCAACTTAGCCACTCCAATGCAGCCTACATCTGATTTTCCTTGTCATAGTATTACCTGGAACCTTCCCAGGACCATGGTTCCATCTCTGTGCCAGAGTTTCTGTGAATTTAATACTTGTGGATTCCTAGACACAATGTGGATATTTAATAGCAGCACTGTTAGGTGCTGGGTCTATATCAGAAATGCATTCGTTCTGCCTCTCTTTTTTTCATGCCAGGAATAATGTAACTATAAGTCTGTATATTCCATAAAAAAGTGAAACTCTTAAATTTCATACATCGTAAAATTCATTCATGTTCTCTAAATGCATTTAGGATGATTTAAATACTAACCACTTTAGCATCTCAAAGTATGCAAAGGTTCCTCTTGGAGTTCTCATATCAATAAAAATTAACTATGTTTGGTGCTGCTATAGCCCAGAAGCTTTTGAGATATTATGCTCATTAAAAAAAGGAAGTCTTTGTTTTCCTGAAACTGTCACATCTTACTAATGTAATTTGCCTATCAGCTTTTCACCAAGCTTTTAACTTTCCAGAGCAAACAAATACATCAGTGAGATTAATTCTGTTTAGGCCATTTAAAATGGAAAGATTAAAAACCAGGCTCATACGGAAGTAATTTGCAACTTTAACTACAGAGAATGTGTCATTAGAGTGTCCTCTAGGCAAAAGATTGTCTTGTGTGAGTATGTATGTTACTAAATCTTTGGATTTCAGTTCACAAGAGAAGACACTACTTCTCACTGCAGTGATAGGCCCTGAGACAAATGAGCGTTTACTATGTGTTTCATTTTTAAATCTCCCCAGCAGCAAGAATGTAAAATGGATAAAATAAAACTCCATTGTGATTGGTAGAGTGGGATGTTCATTTTAAATCACCCCTTATACTGGGTATATGTGGTAAAGGTTTGGTAGCAGGGGGCTGCAGGGGTGGCCTCTGTGAGCAGAGCCCAGCAGCTGCCCCGTGTCAGATCAGAGCCAGCTCCAGCCGGCTCCAAAA
>VXAA01004401.1:268168-286138 GCA_013399115.1 Anseranas semipalmata | reverse complement strand
GGGCAGCTGCTGGGCTCTGCTCACAGAGGCCACCCCTGCAGCCCTGCTGCTAACAAACCCTTGCCACATAAACAATACAAGCTGTTAAGCTTTTTTGCTAAATGTTCTTTGGTAGAATAAAGATAAAACTTCAACTGTACCCAATATACTTGCAATCATAAGGAAGCTCATGTGTCTTTTTATGTGTCACATACCTTAAATCATATTCTCTGCAGTGCCCATACTCACTAGCAAACAAAAAGCATCAAATAGGAGGTTACACTATGTTACTATCAACTTCCATGTGTATGCAACAGTTCTTTGAGAAGAGATTGATTCAACAATCTGTTAGTCCCTCAGAGCTGGACCTGGAATAAAACTGTCCCCAAAATCACAAACTCCCTGAAAGCTTATTCAGTAAGTATTTACTAAATTCTTTGTAGCATTTTTTGAGATACTATTATTTTTATATTCCATTTGTACTCAATTTTTTATTTTCCTCTTTGTTTCTACCATTAAAAACGGTGACAACTCCTTTGTGACCAACACAATGCAGCCCTCTCAAAAAAAAAGGAAGCTGTTCCAAAAGCCATTTTTTTTCTTTTCCAGCTTCATACAGAGTTAAATTAAAAGAAAAATACTGATGTAAACCGAGGGGAACAAAGGGCATGAGGATCCACAGGGAGAGAAGCACTAGTCACTGTATCTAAATCTAAGACTAATAGGGAAGTGCAGGACAAAGGACCCACTCTTTAACCCTTTGAAAAGAGTTACACACATCATCTTCTCCCTGCACCGGTGTAGCATGGCTCCACAGCAATGGCTTGAATTCTTTGAAGATGTTTTGGTGCCCTGCTTTCCACTGATAATAGATTCTTCTGTTGCTTTCAAAGGGAATTATTTTACATCTTGGGGAATATTGGAAGAACACACTTAAGGTGCATTTAAGAACTTAAGCCAGCCCTATTTAACTGTAGGGTGAATCATCCCCCTGTGTGACCCGTTTCTTTTGTCCACTGCAATGAAGTCACTGCTTGACTGCCTCATATCGTATGCATTTGACAGCTGTCACTTTGAATAAAAACTGTTGTTTATTGGACTTGATATGTTGGACACATTCTCTTCCTATCACCTGATACACTGTTTGATCATACTGTTCTGCTACTGTGATCATATCATTTCCTATTACATTAACTCCCTCTACATTCCCAAAGACATTCTCATTTTCCAGCTGAAGTACCTTGTTTGAGGCCAAAACAGAAGCAGCAAAAAAAGTATTTTGTGTACAGAGCACCAGACACAGAGATACCAAGGATCTTCATCCAATTTTATCTGCCACTATCCATCTTCTTCATAAAGGGAAACGAAGAAAATAGTTCTGCCTGCCAGACAGTTCAAAACTTCTTTGTTGTAAGTCTGCAGTGCTGCTGAATTCAGGTCATACACATCCAAAGGCACTCAGAGAGCAGTACCCTTCTTTTCATGCTAGCAAGGCAATTAACTCAGTCCGTATGATCCCTAAGCCTGACTTATTTTTGTTCAAGATACTGTATGTAACATATGGTCCTCTTCATAGAACCGTAGAAAAAATTAGGTTGGAAGGGACCTCTGGAAATCGTCTGGACCAATCTGCTCAGAGCAGAGCCAAGCTTCAAGATGCATCTAACTTCAATCTTTGATCAAGCTGCTCAGGGCTTTTCCATTCAAGCTCTGAATATTTCTAAGGGCGGAGATTCCCCAGCACCGCTGAGGTGCTTAATTCAAAAAGCTAGTCATAGCACAAAATTTTAAGCAATCCGTCCTCCCTTTTTCAGTGTTGCTGTCTTCTTTTAGTCTCTAGGCTTATCATGTACAGACTAACTAAACCACGTGTGTTGCATGAGTAACACATAGTGATTCACTTAGTCTTACAGCAGTATCTATTTCTGATAAAAAGCTAGCCGAGAATAACAGATTACATATAAACAAACAACTCTTCAACAAAACACATAGTGAAGATACAAAATATCTACACTTCTGCTTTCCTCTTGAACTGTGTTTACAGTTAAGAAGTTATGTTTCAGAGCCACGCTGTAAAGTGCAGAGCTAGTCATAGCTACTTATCAGTAGATTTTCATGTCCTTGGAAATGAGCCTGGTTAACCACAAACACAGCACCCCTTCTGCCATTACTGAGTATACTGTAGAGGTTTCAGGGTGTAGCTGCTCAGACAGCTTCTCAGACAAGTGGAGCCACTTTGGAGGTGATAAAGTATCACAGAAACTCACAGAAAGTGCAGCTTATGTCGGGAAGTCCACAGTGTACAAGCTAAATGTGAGCTGTACACACATAACATTCTGCAAAAGCACATAATCAAAGTGCAAAATATCCTTGGGACAACTGAAAAGTTTCATAAAATAGTTTTCCCTGTGTTGATTGCTCCTCAGTTCCCACATAAGCAAAAAAAAAAAAAAAAAAAAGGCAACTAAAAGAGGTACTGTACTGTCTTAAGGCAATAGAAAGCAGTGCAGATTCCTCATTTTGGTTCTTGAACTCTCACATAAAGGTCCAAGTGCATGATGCACCATGTCTTGATAATTTGGGGATGTTTAGGAGGCAGAAAAATAATCAACTTCTCTCATCAGAGGAATTGGGAAGTTTCTGAAGTCTGCTTAGCCACTTCCCATCTAGCTTCTTAAGATTTTCAAGATTTTATTGCCTTTTTCATCGGCGAGAACAGATGACAATTAAGTGTGCAAGATGAAAGTGCCTTTTGAAGTGAAAAATCAAAAAACGAAGTGCACCTTTGAGTATTGTGTATGTAGTCTCTACCTAAGGCCATCAAACCTCACATGAAACCAAACTGATGGGCTTGACAAGGCCTTTATTTGTTTTCTCTTTATTTCTGAACAGTCTGTGCTAGGAATTATGCTGTTCAACATACTCATAAGTGATCTGGAGAAGTATGTAAAACAGATCACGGTTATTGGAGGTAGTCAGAGTTATAGCTGATTGTGAAGAATACCAGAATCATCCTGCAATACTAAGAGACATGATAAAACTCTAGATAGATTTTATTATTGATAAATTAGAACTAATATGTAGAAGAAAAATAACCCTAACTGTACATGTACGTTTAGGATATATTTACTTGCTGCTACTACTCAGGAAAAAAAAGATCTGGGAGAATTGGCAGACAATCTCTGAAAACATTAATTCAACACTATCCATCAGTCAGAAAAAGGAAAAACGTAAAAAAAAAAAAAATACTGTGAAAACATTACCATGCATTTCTATAACGTATGTCCAAATCTTTAGTAGTGAATGCTACTCTGGTCATCCCACCTGAAAAATAAAAATAAGAATAAAAATAAAAATAAAAGGTACAATAGGAGTGCAGAATGTAGAAAAAGCAACAGTGATGATCAACAATGTTAAACAGCTTTCAGGTAAGAAAAAATATAAATATAGCGGGATTTTTAACTTAAGAAGGGAGATGATTAAAGGGGAACAGTCATTAGTAGTGTAAAACTACTAAAAGTCATTAGTAGTATAAAACAGGTAAAAGGAAATGATGATTCACTGAAATTTGGAAGTGTTATATCGGATCATACTCAGGTCAGTCCAGCCTAGCACCCTATCTGATAGCTACCAAGGGCTCAGACACTTTGTACAGACAACAAGAATAAAACATGATAATGTTTTAATGGGATAAAATGTGCATCTGCTAAGAACACTCACAGCCTGCAAACATTTCTAGTTTGGTCCCTGTCTACGTATTCAGGATCTCTGTGGATTTCCTTTCTATATTCAATAGATTTCTCTCCAGTCTCCCTTTAAATCCACATAAACTTTTAGCACCCACAAAAATCATGAATTAGGAATTTCCACAGCCTAACCTTAACGATTTCAATAGCAATCCCTTTTTGTTTATTTGGAAACCGTGCCATGCTTTGATGCCTCCCAGTCTTGTATTGAAAGACAGCAATCACTCAATCCCTACATACTACTGCCATGCTATTTATTCATGTCTTTTTAAGAACTCTATTATATCCTGCTCAGGGATCTATTTTCCAGACTGAAGAAGAGTCTTATTTGGTTGATCCCAGTACAGAAGCAATTTCATACCTTTGATCATCCTTGGTGCCTCTTCTGAGCCTTTTTCAGTTCTATTATATCCATGTACTATATAAGATGGGGGATCAGAAGTGTCAAGTGGTCAAGTTGCAGGTACTTCACATATTTATGCAGTGGCATATTAATATTCTCGTGTTCTCTGGTTTGGTTTTTATTCCTTTCCTAACAATTTTTAACATTCAGCTTGGTGTGGTTTTGTTTTGTTTTGTTTTGTTTTTGTGCATTTTTTGGCTGTTGCTGAACACTGACATTTTCATTGAACCGTCTATCGTAACTTGAAGAGCTGGCTTCTGTGCAATAATGGTCATTTCAAAGCTCGTAATTTTAAATGTGAAGCTAGAATTATTTTTCCCCCTCTGCAGCAGTTTACATCACACCAAATTGAATTTTAAGTGCCAGGTTATTGCTGCATCTCAGAAGGCCCTTCGATCCCTTCGACAGTTCTTCACATGTGGTTCTCATTTTTACTACCCTAAACAAGTCAATATCATCAGTGAACTTTGTCACCTTGCTATGCATTCCCTTTTCCAGATCTTTTTTGGGATGTGTCAAATAAACTATGAGAAATTCCTTGCAGGACAAGAACTGGGACATATCACTAAAATTAGTATTCTAGAAGCATGGCACAAACAAAATATAACAGTTTTCATATGTGATTAAAATGTGGAACTTCTGGTAACATGTAGTGATGAGGCTCAAAGGCATAAGTGTTTCCAAAACTAATTACAATAAAATTCAGGAAAGATATATCCATAACCAATTAAACAGAATGCCTTGGTTTCAAACTAAGATTCATAAAATAGCAAAATGCTGATTGTTGGAAGCTGGAGGGTACTAAGCGAAAGGTCATTTTATATTTGCATTGTTTCTTATACACTTTCCCTAAGCATCAGCTACTGGACACTGTTGGAGACAAGACACTGTGCCACCCATACATGCATATGTCTATGACATATGTCTATGACATATGCATATGATCCAGTATGGTCATTTTCACGTTTTTCTATTAGATTTGTATTTCAGATTGTTATTCAAAAATATACTGTATACTTACCAAATTTACAAGAAGAATACATTTACATTGACTTTGAAATATGCCACTAATGAGAAGTGATCAAACCCAAATATTCATGAAATATTCATGAAATAATAAGTGACTGGCCTTGCAAACTCAGTGCCCGATGTGCAAGCTGAATACCCATTCCTCTTTAAACCTATTAAAGATTTTTGAATGAATTCTTCCTCTTTTTCTTGTTTATCCCTGTTTGAACTACTTCCAAAAAGTATATCTTTCCAGTGATAAAAAAAAAAGAAGGTATGTTGGTCCTTCAGCAAGCAGAATAGCATAGTGGTATGTTTTGTTCTAATAACAGAAGGTTTTGACTATGAGAGAGTTACTCAGGGGCAGAAGTTTTAGAGGGTGCTTTCATTACACATTCATATTCCATAAGTTCTTCATAATTAAAATATCTGATTTGGACATCAGAAACTTTGCTCTGAAGGGATCACGACTGAAGACTTACCATATTTCTTAACCAAAGATCTACTCACGGTTATTTACATCTGCAGTCCATGACTCTAAAGCTCTCCTCCAGACATTTGCTCTTTTGTTCTTATATATCAGCTGTGATAAATAAATATTTTCTGAATTCTTTAATTTAGTGTGATTAAGACTTATCGACCAATCATGATGCAAGATTTAAATATCAAAAAAATCAGGTGCATTGTTTACTTTGTAAGGGAATCAGCACATTTTCATATATACATTTGTATATACATTATTTTTGTGTGTGCGTGCTTTTTTTTAATTATCCTCCACACAATCCTAACCTAGTAAATAGTATTATTTGTGGGCACTAGATGTGGGCATAAAACACACTTGTTTGGTGAGGCATCAAAATGTGGTTCTCAGGGGTTCGCTTTTGGCAGGCACACAAAACTAATGAGAAGTAGCTAAAGTGTGTCACCGAGCACATGCACAACTTATGTCTTCCTTGTTAATTTTTGCAGAGTCTCCAGATGTTGTAGCTGTTAATATTGTGGATAGAAGCTGATTCCTGGTTTACAAAAAATTGGAAAAGATTGAGCTTTTGAACTACAGAAAAAACTGTTCTCCTGGGTTTCAGTTGTCATCCCAAAATATAATTCCGACCATCATACAAAAGCGAAAACACTTTTATAACATATGGATCACATCTATATGAGCCTTCTACTTTGGAAACTTAAATTATGCTTTTTTGTTTCTAGGTTGGGAAACATCTAACAAAGAGGTATGTGTAGGACATCCAGATGAGGTGCATCTAGTACATCAGCACATCTGGAAATGCGTTATTAATGTACTGTGATTTAATGTACTGTAGCTGCACTTTCTACAATGAAGTTTGTATAACTGGGCATTTTAAAACTGTTTTTATAATGCATTTAATATGGAATCATTAGGAGTTGATTATGGCTTATTGTGAATAAATCAACTACTATATATAAAATGATGACTAAAAGATGAATGGTGTAAACAATGTTGACAAGGCTGAAACTCACTTAACAGAATTCCAAAAGCAAGAATGCTTGCTAGTGTTTGAGGAAACTGGTTTATAATAACAAAATGCTCTACATTGCTGATAATCAAAGTGTAAATATTTTTCCCTGTGGAAGCACAACTCACAATTACCTGCTGAATTTGGAATAATCTATAACAACACTTAGACATCTTGTGCAGTATTTGTAAGGTGAAACCAAGTGAACCTAAAATGTTTTATCCAAGTTAATTTTCAAGAGAATGGATGGCAATTTCCTCTTCATAACTTCTAAAGTAATCTTAGTCTGAATGAGACTAAGTTTAAAGAGAGAGACTAAGCATGAAGTACTGTAAATGCTGATGCATCCTTTAATTTGCTAATGTGGAAGACTGCACAGAATAGGAAAAGTGGAAAAGATGGTATGATTAAACATGGGAGTCATGATGAAAAATATTATGCCCCCATTAATATGAGCAAAATTCTACCTGTTAAAAATAAATAATAAATAAAAATAGAGAAAAACTATTTTTTATTTTTAGGAAGGGAACAACGTAGAATGCCACTGCTAAGTAGCGATACTAAGACATAAAAATAATATAGCATTCTTCCTTCTTATTTGTTTTTAAAGCTTCAAAAATCAGACAATAGATCATTGTAATAACAATCATTGGCTTTTTCTCTCTTGAAAAAAATAGCAGCCTTTTGTTCATATAGTTTCAAGTATAAGATGCTTTCTGACATATACCATGAAGGCACAGTGTAGCTACAGTGTTAATTTATATAATAATATTTATTTACAAAAATCTTCCTCTCCACTGACACAGAAAAATCCTCGAAGAAGGGAAAAATAAAAAGTAGGCAAGCACAGAGATAAAACTTCCATTCATCAGCACTCAGTTCTGCCCATCCTGTTGATTGGGCTGGATGGGAGTATATTTTTCTGTGATCCCAGGCTTTCCTGACAATGCTGCAAATTGCAAGAGCATTGTATGTGTCTTCAGCAAGCCCCAGGAATCAGGCATAGCATACAGGTAGGCAGGCTGCTCCTCTCCGCTATTTCACAGCATGTAGTGATTTGATATAGCTGAAGGTCAACACTATAAATGAGACATCCTAGCAACTGGTAAATGGTTTCCATACTGACTGCTTGCTAAAACAACTGCAAGACTATGTTGATTTAATAAGCATTTTGCTTTGAAATTCAGCTATTATTCTTTATAATCTATTTTCATATATTCAGGTGTTGCTAGTTTGAAAGAGAAATGGAATTTCAGTAATACTCATGGTATGAATAAAAATCAGTTAATCATTTTGATCAAAATCTCCCTTGTAAATGTTTTTCACAGCCTTAGAAAAAAATGGAAATTATGGGGGAGGAAAAAGAAAATGAACAAGGACTACTGCGTTCATAAATCCAGGAAGAATTTAATGTTCTCTTTTCAAGAATATACATCAGATATTCGTGTTCAACAAAAGCCTTAGGGGGGAAAAATCTTTAAGAACATGAAGATTTTTCTTGAGTTTCATGCCAAACAGCTGCAAAGTTAGATAGCTTCTATCTCCTCTTTGGTCAAAATTAAACATGGTCAACTATCAACATCTGGCCTGAGAAAGACCACAGGCCTCTGTATTTTATAAAGTATCTTGTAAACTGATCAATGTCATTCTCACATAAATGATATACCGGTTATATATGTATAGTTTTTATATTTGTATAAAATTATTCTATATATTATTGAAGATGATAGTTTTGTACTTGAATACAATTTTATATAAAATACATTATTATGTGTACAAAAACACATATACATTAAAAATAAATTATGTAGGTCTTTACAAACCCCCTACATTTTTTGTGTATTTTGAACTGTGGATAGAGAAGTAAAATAGAGTCAAGATGAAGAAAGAAAACTGATAAAATGTCTACAAAGCAGCTCAAATGTCCTGTTAAATATCAGATGTCCTGTTAAACATTAGGTGTCCTGTTAAACATCAGATAACCTGTTAAACATCAACAAATTGGTAAAAGGGACCATCCCATGGAAAGGCTTAAAAGAATCATACTCAGAATCCTGAAAAACAACTAAGAGGCAAGTAACAGCCTAAAAAATTTATAAACCAAAATTTTCAAAGAAGACAATAAATCATTTAGATAAATCTATAAGCAGGAGGATTAATACATGAGGTTGGGCAGTAAATACTGTAGATTTAACATTGTGTGCATTTGTGTGTGTGTGTGGAGCTGTATACACACAAAAATTATGTATATACCCACCCACATTTAAACAAATCTGATAGATCGTAAGATAAATTTCTCGACTCATGCTATTATTCAAAATTAAATTAAATTAAGTGGGACAAAACACTTATTAGAGTATTACAGAGTTTGAAACGGCATCAGAGTGAAGGATTGTGAATTACTAGCTGTTTTGCAAAGACGAGGAATCTAGAACACAATAGGACTTTAAAACCTAAACCACAGCTTCCTTAGCATATTATGCATCAAAGGGATCTTCCTGGTACTAAATAAATGAGCTCTGAACTGCGGGCCTTTTCACTGTGTAGCTAATTATCACCTAACTACTGTCATTTAAAAGTTAAATGTCCGTTGTGGGAGACTCTCAACCAGATGGTTATTCACCTAAGTCTCTAAGACAAACAAGATGTGTTGCCATGTGGTGGTATCCCAGCCAGCTACAGAGAGAGTGTAAAATGACTTACACTAACGACTATTTCTTTATAATAAAGTTTATTTAGGTACAATTATTTCCACTAAACTGCTGAAAAATCAACATGCTGATTTTTCAGACATAAATCTACAATTGACCTATTACCCATTTCTTACCGCACTTATCTAAAAGATAAGATTAAAAACAGAGTACTGATTAACAGATCATTAGACTCAAATGATGGTTCATGGACTGGATCTTCTGTTTTAGAAAATACATTATGTCTGCAGAAGAGGAAATATAATCTCAATCAATGCAAATTCGGCAGTGAAGCAGCTGGGTCAGTGGTGTAGATCCCACAGATTTGAGCACCAGGACTGCCATTTATACAATTAGAGATATTTCTTATCAGTCTGAAAACTACAGGGTGCTTTTCATGTAACCTAATTTAGGACATCTGCATTTGAGCTAACCACTCAAGGTTCCTTTTACAGGCTGTGGAAAAAATAGGCACTTCAGGGCTGACATTAAAACTCAAGTTTTTTAGATGTTTATGAAGAGATAAACCATAAAAGTGCCCGTTTCTTCGAACTGACCACACAGTGTGGCTAACTCAAATGTAGAGGGCTATTCCAATGTCTAAATTTGGTCAAGGGAATCTTAGCCCACATTTGCAATCAGATGCCAGTGAAGCTAATGCAGTATGGCTTCAGAAAAGGATGGAGAGAAAGTAATGTGAGAAAAGATTGTGCAATGAACTGCGTTGCAGAATGCAATGTCATGAACTCCAAACAATTTTTGCATATAGGAACCAGTTGCATCAGGGGGTAAATAAATCTGGCCTCTGGAAAGCATTAGCATGACTGGAATATTGCTGGGATCTGAGTGAACTCATTCAGAATTAAATGTCTCTATCTGGCATAGCATTATGAAGCACAGACATCTTTTGACCAACACTATTATTTTATCCGCTGTTAACCCATAGTTAAGCTGTCACTTTTCCACTAGGCAAACTCAGGAGGATTAGAAGAGGGAAATATCATCTTCACTGAGACTGGTGTTTGCAAGATACATTTAGGCTGAGGCATCTGGGCTGCTTCTTCCGTTTCTAGATTGTGCATGCCAGTGGAGTTGCTCTACTCAGGAAAGAGAGCGGAACACACTCTGCTTTTATTACTGGGCAGCTCCTCAGAGGAAAAGGGATGAGGAACTGCCTCCCTCCTCGGGCTTGTCACCTAGTAAGGCAACTAGTAGGAGCACAGGAACCATATGCTGTAATCAGCTTCTAGAAAGTTCGTAGTTAAGGTACTGAAGAAATATGAAGAAGGGATCTACCTTACCACTTCATCCACCACTTCATCACTTCAGTGTATGAGCACAGGGTGTGATGAATCTTTGTCTAACAATATATGCCAAAATACAGTACAATACAGGGAACAGGACTAAATGGGTTTGATGTTTTCATAGACCTGAAGTTCCAGTTTAGTTATTTGAAAATTATTTACACTCATAATTTTTTAACTGGGAAGATATCAGCTCTTTTGGCTTAGAACAGTCTTCAGAGTAACCCATTTTCCCTGTAAAATTCTTTCGAAAATTGTTATCTAAGTCATTGGATGAGAGGTGTATTACAGAGGCATTTTTTAGCTACTCATCTAACACTTCTGATCTGGAGAGACAAATTGCTGCTCAAAAACTCAGGGCTGTTGGGTCAAATAACATTCCATGGAGTAAAATATAGTTAACATTTCCTTAGACCTTGTTAAATCTGATGAAAAGGTATTATAAATAATGGTTAGTTAAAATATCTAGTCTAAGGCCTCTATTAGTTTCTGAGTTTATTACAACTCATCCAACCCAGTATTGCTTTCATTTCTTTGCTCTTCATGCTGGTGTTATATTTCAGTACACCATCCAGTTAGCAGCAGCCTGCAGTGATACAATAATGAGCTAGAGGCATGTTTTTTTTTTCACAGTGAGTTGATTTTAAATTAATTTCAGCTTAGTCCATGATTTTTGGTTCACCTCCCAAATTATAGAAACTGACAGCCTCATTATTGAACAAAACAGCAGCTGGGAATGACTTGAAGTGTGCTGTCCAGTAATTTAGACATCATGCAGTAAATATATATGGGTACAAAAACCATGATCAGTAAAGAATCTGAAAATTGGAGAAGATGAGTTGTACAGTATCCACTACGGTGTAACATGAAATAATTTATCAAATTGATAAAAATAATTAAAAATTTGTGTTAAAAATGAAACAAGATTCTGTTCACATAACACTCATTATTGCTCTATTATACCCAATTTTGATAAGCGTAACAGATGTATGTAATAATGCATAAATGTTTTTCATTAATCTCCAGATACATAGATATCTCAGACAACCACAGTATAATAAACATATCTAGAAATGTTGATAATGCTTCCGACAACGACTTTGCAAAGTTATCTGCTGCATTTGTTTGAGGTGTTCTGGTTTCAAGTCTGTATTGCTACAGTATCATTTGCTTCTGACAGCCATACTGTTCCCCTTTTTACTTTTCTATCAGTACTAAGCAAATCACAAGAATAAGTAAAATTATTTCTTATCTGAGATAATAAACCATTTTTGAATTTTAAAATATAATACATACACTGTTAGCCTCCTTTTTTTTTTTTTAATATATTATAATTTATTTATCTTTGGTACAAACCTCCTTTGAGAGCAACCAGCCATTCTCGGAGAGGGCTTGTATCCCACGTAACTGGCTACTTACTCAGTGTAGCAGAGAACACGGCAGGCTCCAGAAATGAGGTGGTAAACAGAGATGTAAGGGATCTGACAAGCAGGACAGAACGGATGGAAATGTAACAATACGGGCTAACCATGAGGCTTCAAAAGGGAGTGGAAGTTATTCAGGAAGGCTCAGGGAAGCAGAAACACTTGATAATAATATTTGATGTAATGCCAAACCATCTATGATGGTTCCCACTGGTAAAGGGTTTTTGAGTTCTTAGGAGTCTTAGGAAGCAGGCTCTGAGAAGATCAACCCACTTCATCCTTCGCTCTTCATCCTCCCTCATCAAATATAATCTATCAGCACAAGCTCAGGTGCTCCCTGAGGTCAGCAGCAAGCACATGTGACGATGGGTTATGTTAAGGAACACTTGCTTGTGAGCTTAAAAAGTGTTTTACACATTTATCAGAGAAGACTGAAAAGCAGTACAGTTAGCTCCGTACTAGTCATTTTAAATTTCATGTGTATCTTTATATTATGTATTTTAATAAATATTTACAAATTTGTACTTTAAAAGTTACTTCAGTTTTATATACTGATATTGCACAGCTTGTCTTCAGTATGGCACTATACCTTTCAGCTGAATGTGCTGTAATGTATTTTGGAGAAAGAAGCAGAAGCATAATTTTGACAATTGGCAATTAGAAAGGCAATTATCTAATGGGTTAATACATACAGAAACAGATGACATAGTATTACAAATGGAAAGATTTAATTGCAAATGAAATTGTGACATATTTCTTCAATGTTTTGTTTAACTTCTTTTTGCTCTGATGAGCACCTCTGTCTGTTGGTTTTGAACATGTTACGTCCTGTAGCCTACCTTCTGAGATGCATCTCCACTCCTAGCAGTACATCCTGCATTCGCGATTATGGTCCAAGAGCACTGATTCTCAAACCAAATCTTTTAAAAAAGTATTTGTTCTGAAATAAAGACTACTATGAGAAGTCATTGTGTCTCACAGTGTAGTTTAGTTATAAATAGACAATTTTTAATTCTTTTTTTTAATTATAAAAAGTCTACCAAGATCCAAGTACATTTTCTCCATAAGCCAGTAAACAGTCCTGATGTTCTCTCCATCTACCCTCCCCATCATTTTTAAATAGAAAATATATTCACATTATGGTGTAGAAGTGTATTACTAATACATAACTGTATGACAAACGGTAATAATAAAAATAATGACAAAAATACAAGTAAACTGGTTCCTCCCCACCTCTCACCCCCCCCCCAAAAAAAAAGAAAAAAGGGCTAAGTAGCATCTTGTTTGTTTTGGTGTGCGTTGGTAAAACTAGGTATTTCATTATTAATAAATCTGCTAATCTCTCTGAAATTTGTGTCTTTTTCTTTACTATTTGCAGTAATTCCACAGCTGTGCTGCAATTTTTTACATGTCACCATTATAATATTTTAGCAAAGGACAATCACTTGTGGATCAAATAAACAAGCAATGCCCTCTTGGAACATCCCAAGACTGCATGACCATTTTGACTTCACAGGAATTGTTTTGTATATGTAAGAGTTCTGCCCGGAGCTAATGGCAGGGGAAAGCATGATGTTATGTTTAGGACATTTGTAAAAAATGAAATGCTTGCAAGTTTTTTCATTCCCAAGCTTCTAAACAACCATTATTTACTTGAAGCTTACACTTCTCAGGTCCAGAATGTCAACCTTTTATTTCCTCTTGAGCAAATGCTCACTTAAGAAGAGCAACCGGAACAGCTTCTGTAGGAAACAGCTTACTGGTGTAAAGTCTGGGCTCATGCCATTTAGCTTCAGACACTTTACTAAGTGCCTAAATTTAAATATATTTTTTCTTGATTCTCGGTTGCCAGGTTTCTGGTCTGAATCACTCTTTCAATGCTTCTTTTTATTTCCATTGACACCAGAGGCAATGCAAGGAAATAGAAAATTAACTTAGCTATCAAATTTAGGTATCTAAAGTTAGGCATTGCATGCACTCCTCGGTTGTGAGTGTATTATATAACATCAGAGATGATGTTACATAAATAGTATTTTCTCTGCATTTCATTTCATGAGCCTGAGAAAATGAGGATTAATAAATAATCTCATTAATAAAAAGAATGAATTATAAATTATTTGGTTTGACACATACAAAGATGATTTGTATATATAAAATCTTTACATTTCATAAAGAAGAAAAAATGTACTTACTAGTAAAGCACATTTTGCTTTATCTATATTCTTGGGGACATTACTTAAAAAAATGCATAAGAGAAATGAACGTGAGAGATAATATACATACACATAAAATGTAATTTTCATATAATTATACATAGCACATTAAAGAAGCAAGACAATCTACAGTCATTTTGAAACTGATAATCTCAGTCACACTCGTTGTTTTCTGTTGAGTATGAAGGATCTCACCCTTTTCCAACTGCAGTGTGTTACAGCAGCTCCATTTAATCATAAAGCCTTGAAGCAGCTCCCTTCTGCCAATCCTTGCAGCCGCATTGCTGCTTTCGGCTCCCTATGTAACAGACAAGTAAATTCCAGCATGCAGAAACTGCATGGAGGGGGCACAGAAGGAAGAAAGGAAATATCTCCTCAAAAGGCCTGGCAGAACATGAAGTATACAGTTACAGATTTAGGTATATACTCAAATTCTTTCTCATTACGTTTATTCTGCTGTTGATTCTTGTACAATGCACGCGCATAGATGTCATTAATCATAGAATCATAGAATGTACTATGTATCATTAGCAAGTATGTAATCATCAGCAAGTATTCAACATAAAAGGGAAAGGGAAAATGCAACCACTGAAATGGTATTCTGCAATTAAATTGGTGCCTGTAAAATAGGGGGTCATGCAAAAAAAGAAAGAAAGAAAGAAAGAAAAATCTCATTACCAGCAAGCCACCTGCTGAGACAGTGACTCCTCTCAAAGACTACTGTGTCTTTTAATAGTGAAATCTCTACTCTGAAGCAAAGAAGGGAGAGAAAAAAGAAGAGGAAGATCCTCAATTTCATTAGATTTTGAATTTCCCTCTGGAGATGCCTATCTATCTCCCTTGACAAGAGCAAAAGCTTAGGGCATCACTTGGCTTCTTTCACAGCCGTAAGCAGAACGTTTAGCATTCAATGTCCAAAGCTTAAAGGAGACCCGTGTAAGCCACCTGAGACTGTAAAAGGAGCATATACCTAGACTTATTCATTTGCATGCTAAGAATTCTTATGCCTACACTGTTCATTCTTATGCTAAAATAAACTCTGATACACATTAAATAGAAATTTTTGGGTCAGATCCTGACTTTGTTTAAATTCCTATGGCTCCATTATAAGCAATCTCTTCTTTAGCTTCAAAAAAACATTTAAAGTTGCTAAATGGCAACAATTAGTTTCATTTGCAAAATCCAAAGAACTGAACAGCAAGAAAATGAAAAATCCTACAAGTATCTATACGATAAACAAGCACAGTGGATCTAATTCTCCACAGACTAAAATACAATATCATCATTTAGATAGATTAAAAATGAATGTGAAGTGGCTGAAAATGCCAATGGTCTGAACTGGTAAAATTTCACACCCAGTTAACAAAAGCCTTCAGTAATTGCATAAGGTGTAAGACAGCACAGTGTAAAACATGTCATAATAGCACAACTGCCGATAATATCGTTATTTCCTTTTTAATTATAACCCTATGCAACGTTAATTAGGCAACATTTACTAAATTGTTGACTTATGGCAAAATGAAGCTTTTTCATGGGCATTTTAGATTGAGCAGTAATACAGGGAATTTTTACTTATATTTACTTTTTAATAGGCTTTTGTATTGCATTGTTACTGTGATGTAATACATAAAAAATAAGCCAAAGTTTTCAAGAAAGATTAATACCTTAGGTTTTTGTTTTTGTTTATTTTAATGAGCATCATGTTTTCAACTGCAGTTGAAACTATGATCTAATTAACCTGTTTTTATACAGAATTATCCAAATGTAGACAAGGAAAGTCATATATGAAAACACACTATACAGTATCTTCTGCTTAAACTACGTTTTTTATAGTAGATGGGAACTCTGCCGCTAAATTTAATGAAAAAAAAAAAAAGCCACATGTGAAAAGGCCTATTTAAATGTGTATTATCCCAAATGTTTTAAAATTCAGCCTATACTTCTCTCTTTCTTGGGGCAAGCAAATGCTCAGCACCTTCTTGAAAAGCATGCCCCTCAACGATATTGACAGGCATGTCATCTGTAAGTGGCAGTCACTCAGCAGACAACCCTAAGCTAGCTTTCAACTAGCTGACTGAGATATTGCCACCTCAGTAGCTGTGAAAGAACGAAAAAGCAGCAAAACCACCCAAGACTGAGGAAATACCCAGAATGGCTGCCAACGCAGAGCTCTGCACTCACCTAGCTACACTGCTGCCTCTAGAAGAGTTACCAAGATGAGGTGAAGTCATGCAGGAACTGCAATATGGACACAATCAAAATAGGTCACACAATTAATACTGCACCGTGACGGTAGGAGACAAACGTATAAAAAATGGACTAAGAGACAGAAAATAGGAGGGAACAAAGTGGTTAAAGCTTATCAAGCAGATGCCACAGCACTCTATCTTTCATTATGCTAAATATGATTATTAATGATCTGGCAGGCAGAACAAGCAATGAGGTAGTAAATATGAAGATGACACAAAACAATTTAAATTAATCAAGTCCAAATAAAACAGGAATTTCAGAGATACTCAGTGAAGTGAATCACCTCCAAACTGCTTGTGCTAAGTCTGGAAGCAATCTAAATTTTTAGCATTTTCAGGCTGCATTTTTGCACATGCAGAAAATAAAAATATGAACTGAGGAAGAGGAATGCTCTGGGAAATTAAAATATATATAAAATCTTAAAATTATTGTCTTATTGCACAAAAAGTAAATCTAGGTGTAAAATTAGTGATTTTTGCGTATCACACAAGGATAACTTATGAATTCAATTGTCTATATTAGCAAAGTGAAAATACTCTATCTTCCTGTGTATTTGTTTAATACCTAACACATCAGTTTGTGTTATAATTGAACTCTTTGGGCATTTCACCACTAAACTAAAATTTTTTTACCATCTATCATGTGTCATGCATATTTACGATTTTTTTTTCTGAAATAAGTAGCAAAATAAAAACGGGCACGACTTGCTTTAGCTACTCTTTTTTATATATGCCATTATTTTGCCCTCCTTTCATCTCCTTGCTGCGTACATCTGCTTTCTCTGGAGTTACTCTTAGGACATACCACATATACTTAATTTATGTATTGTAAACCATCAGTAACAGAACTCACCATGCATAAAAGTAAACGTCTATGTACGTCTTTGCCACAGAAAAGGCCCACCAGTTAGCCATATGTTGTACAAGGTTATAAAGCACCCTGATCTTTACTGCTACCAGAGCACCCAGTACTACTGCAGCAGTGATAACAACGAGGGAAGGGAAGATCAGTTGGATTTTATACTGAAGGGCAAGATCAGTTGGGTTTTATATCAAAGGGCTGAACAACATTACACCAGTTAAAACACCTAACATTAACTTCAGCACTATTTTAAGAGGCTTGTGGAAAAGAGCCACCACTGGAAGCATAGCTCGTAATGGAAGACGCTGCCTCCACACGCGCGTGACGGTTCCGGAGGGCTCCAAATGCCGCCCGTCGAAGTGCAGCCTGGAGCACGAGGTGCTGTCCCCACACGCCTGGCGGCCACCGAGAGCCCCAAGCGCTGTGGGAAAAGCCAACGACCGAGGCGCAGGCCACGAGGCGAGGCCACGTCCCCGCGCACGCACGATGGATCCGGATGACGCCAGGCACCGGGAGCTCCTGGAGAAGCCTGGAGAAGCCAAGTGAGCTGGGGCCCGTCACAGCCGTGGCCATCGTGGAGACTGGGGTCTCTGTGGACG
>VXAA01004401.1:212549-266267 GCA_013399115.1 Anseranas semipalmata | reverse complement strand
GGCGGCACCGCCCGGGGACCCCGCGCATCGCCCGGGCGCTGCAGCGAGGCCGGGGGCGGCGGGCGATCACCTGCAACGCCGGGCTTGGCGGCTGGCAGGGGAGGAGTGCGGAGAACAGGGTGATTAAACGGCCTGCCCTTGTCATTGCGATTGAAATGGGGTTGCTTGCACGCCAGAGCCTCGGCCGATTAGCAGAAGGGCAAATGTATGGATGAATGCCGTGTTCTGGTGCTGAAGATGTTAACGGAACAGATGTGATTAAGAGATGCAGCTACTTTTCCCAACAATTCCGCTGGCAAAATATTTTTAGCAGTATTTTATAGCGAACGTTTCTGCGGATAGGCATTCTCTTCCTTCGTGTATTGGAAAGTTGAGCTCTTGGAGATCTCGCCGCCTCTTTATGAAGAGAAGGATGCACATATGTATTAACCGGAATGTGATGAGGAACAGAATCCTCACCCTCAGGAAAATGAGTGTGTGAGGAAGCTCACTCTTCCTAAAATGTATATTCACTGCCTCTTTCAGCATACATGCTCACTAGTAGTTGGTTTCTGTGGCACATTTTCAGATTCATTACTTTTCACTGCTGCCCTTTTTCCTGACAGAATGCTATTTTTTTTTAAGAACACAGTTCATTTAACAACATCCATTTACTTGAAAAGTTTTCCAGTACAATGTTAAACAGCACTATCCATTTCAGTTTTGTGGACCGCGATCAATTTTAATTAAAACTTTAATTACATTTTGCCTCTCCACTCAAACAAAGCATAAAGTAGTCTAGGCTAATGTTGCTGTCAAGGAAAAATAAGGAAACAAGTTCTTCATATTCATTATATATTATTCCTGCCTTTTAATTAAGGACTGAATCCTTATCCTGTTGGGCTCAAAAGGAACTGAATCACAAACTTTTGTGGCATAGAACTGCAATATTTAGTAAGGTTTCTAGGCTGCCCCATCTTCTTGCCCCGTACAAACACATAGAAAATTACACCACTGAATTTTCGCTGATTTTTATCATGTTTTTTTCTCATGTTCTGGAAGGTTGAACTATTGACAGCCGAATTGTTGAGCAACACCTGTCTGAGACGGCCACAGCTTTACGTAACCACACGACTGCAGAACAAATGCCAGGGCTGTCCACAATGCTTTCCATTGCGTTTTACAGTGCCTTATGTACACTCCCAGCAGTATGCCAGAAGAATCACCATTGGTACAACAAGGTGGCACCCACCAGAAGGAAAATTGTAGCCTGGACAGAAGGGTAAGGCAAAGCCTGCCTGTGGGCTGGGCTGGAATAGGGTAGGTAGGGCAGAACAGAAGGCTGCAGGTTCTGCTCGCAGAAATCTGGCTGGCCACATGGGATGGCGGCAGTGCAGCGATGCTGCTGGAGCGGGATGCCGCGCGCGCTCCCACGCCGCTGTTCCCTCTCCTGTTTTCAGTCCGGTGTGATGGGGCAGCCCTCTGGACTTTCTTTCTGTCTCTGCTCTCCATTCAGCTGCAAGCAGGATCTAAATCTAAGAACATAGGTGCCTTTTAACAGGCACATGAATGCAGTGAACTTTGTTATGGAGCTTCCAAAATTGTTTACTTGTCAAGCTGTTTGTTCTGGTTTGTTTTTCAGTTTTGGAATTCTAATTTTATGTCTGGCTGCACTGTGCATTCCTGCCTTTTTGGGTTTCTTTCTTTCTTTCTTTTTTTTTTTTTTTTTTTGTGTTATATCTGTGCCTCACACTCATTTTAGGGATTCATTCTGCAAATTCTACAGATTCCCGTGGATTTCCAGAAGTTTGAGTTGCTGGGGCAAATAATGCTGGCTCATCCTTTTGAGTGTGAATTAAACAGCAATGTACGCTAGTTGGAATTAGAGAGTTTAGAATACGATAGGTAATTTTGTTTTTAAAGTACTTAGTATTGAAAGACATAGCACTTACCATGAGAAACTGTGCTCCTCATCTGTGATGTAAAATATTTTCAGCAGAGGTCTTCATCCCTTCCTTTTTTAATGCATGTTGTTTTCCCAGCGTGGATTGTGGCTAAATGCCCTTTGTTTTTAACAGTGGTCTAAAAGGAAGCTTGTTTCAGAGTGTTTTTGATTGCCTGTGGATTCTGCCCTTTCTTTCAGTTTTGTCTTACCCTCACAGAGAAGAGCTAACGTGGTCTTCCTGCATTATTCCTCATGCCTCGTTTTGGCTCAGACTTCATCGTAACAAGCCAGCCCATTTAAACTGTCCCCATTTTCTTGTGGGTTGACATTACCCACATCTGCATGCCTCTTGCCATCCCATATATCCTTTGCCTTTTTCTTTTTTCCTTTGGAGTGTAATTTTTCTTTTTTCTCTGACCTTTGTGTGCCTTGATTGCATCTTTGGATCTCTCTTCTCTACCAATTATGTTCTTCACTGCTTATTTCCCTTAATCGTCAGGAAAGATCGTGACTTACTCCAGCGCTTCTCTACGTGGCATCGCTAAGAGCACTGCCTGGTACAAGAGCACGGCACGAGCAGGGAAGGCTGTGAGCACGTGTAGTGCTGTGGGATGTCAGGAGCCGGATGGGCTCCCGTCGCAGCGAGGTGCTTTCTCGCCTTAGCTCCAGCTCCCGTCTTTATTCATCAAAAGTATCTTATCCTTTGAATTTTGTACTATTGCTCTGAGAGTAATAGCCATAATCCTTTTCAAAGATAATGAAACAGATGATAAAAAGGATACGTGTTAGTGGAATACAAAATCTCCAGGTAGTGCTTCAAATCCACATCACTTCTTAAGTTATGATTTAAGTTGCTAAGAATATATATGTATTTTTTAAATTTGTGTTTTAAACTTATGTGGACATTATCTACAGGGTCTCTGCTTTCAGGAGCTTTTCCACATTTAAATATGAATATGACCCGAAGGACAATAACACTTATGTAGGAAATTAAGTCGGATTATTAGAGATGCTATCATAGCTGAAAGTTGTAAATACTAAGTAGTTTCAAGGAGCCAGTTGAAGGAGAAGTAAAAGATGGAAATGGCGTGATACTCAATTTTACTGATGCATTTATAAAAATGTCAAGCTGTTTTTCTTCGTGATTATTCCCCTGAGGAGAGTAAAGAACAGAATATATTTTCTAAAATAACATGTAAAACCACAATTAATTGAAATAAACAATGTTCATTGGGGGCGAGAAGATAAATGCATTGTTTGTTGACCTAAAAATGATGTATTCTGAAACTCTAATATCAAGGACAAAGGAAGAAGTATTACAGATCTTACTGAAGATTTTCTTCCTGGAATGAACGCCATTTAAGTCACATTTTCGACCAGACTGTACAAACTTAACAGACCATATTATAGTTTCCACAATTTTAGTGTTTTGAAAGAGCAAGAGGTCGCTATGTTCTTGAGTTTGTCAATACTCCGTGATTTCTGAAGTCACGAGAGTTGATAACTTGCGGTAATCAAGTGGATCTTTTAAAATAATTATGATAAAATATTTTCCTATGAGGAAAATAAAGAATTAAAAAAAAACTTTATCATCACAGAGCCATTTGAGGAATATCTTCACAGCCAGCATTGCATGAGTTCAAAATGAGGAGAAAAAAACCCAACAAGCTGTAATAATGATTTTTACAGCTTTTAGACTAAACTATATGAGACACTAAATTTTTTAATGAAAGTGACTTTTAATCACTTTTGACTTATAGCTCATTTAATGTTAAATAGTTGATGATTTCAGAACAACATCATTGGTTTTGTGCAGCTCCACCGTATAGTTCACTAAATACCAGAAAGAATGTGTGTAGCTATTTCTTGTCTGCTACCTGACCTTCTCAGAATTCATTGATGAAAACACCTACAAACTGAGCGAGATCCGTGTGGTAACACTTATAAATTGCATATTAGTGGATTTTTTTTTTTTAAGTCCTGATGAGTTGAATCAACCAGTATAGTATCAATCAATGGGATTACCTTGATTGTTCAAACTTTGATGAAGAATATACTGTCAGCACCGTACAACTCAAAATGTATACTCAGGAAGAAAACAAGCTGTGATGGTAATTTACAGAGCTTTTAGACTAATAAATATGAGACTAGTAAATGTAAAGCTGTAAACCGTTTGATGAAAATTGTTTTAATTAGTTTTAACTTGTCGCTAAATCTGAAGTACAGAGAGATGAGAGGTTTCAGATTAATGAGTGTTTAACTCTACAGGGGGTAATGAAAATTTTAACCAAGTGTCCAGCACAGTCCATAACATTTGACTTAGCGTTAGCTCTGTCTAGTTTCCTGGTCATGAACCACATTCTTATTTTGGGGGAAAAAAGTCAGTCTTGATTTAAAGACCACAGATAATGGAAAATTGCCACAGTTCTCCCTAAGGTTTTCTAATAGTTAATTATCCTTGGCGTTAAAAACGTACACCTCACATCTTGCTTCTGGACTTCATTACCAATTCTTGAGCCAATCAGTCCCTGAAGCAGTTGAAATATCAATCTCAAATAGGTCAGCTGTTGAGCCAGGTCTATGTAAACTGTCTATCGCTTGATTTTAATTTCTAAAAATAATTTCACAAAGGCACTATGTTACTATTTATGTTTTTTGTTTTTTTTTTTGTTTGTTTGTTTTTTGTTTTTTGTTTTTTTTTTTAATAAAAGATTAGTGTTCCACTTAGTAGAAAACAGTTTTATTCAAAAGTAGATATTAAATCATTCACTATGAAATGGAATTAAATGGCAGTGAAGAGAGCTGAATGATATCCTTTTAGTGGACTGCATTTCAGAATATGTGTGTATTTAATTAGACTTTATTCAGAATGGAGTCATCTAAAATTAGAACATCTTGTTTATAAAAGCTGGTAGAATACAGCATATTTCTGCGTACTCTTATCAGCTATATTTAGAAATATAAAGTAACTGAAGACTCTTAGAGAATGAAATTGGGGATATTAGTAGTTTGAATTAAAATGCTTTTGCTTTTTAATAGAATTTGGCATGTGTAGAAAAATGTTATTTTTAAAAGCTAATAAAAATGAACGTTTTTACAAGGGGTTGGCACTGAAAATAAAATCTGCTTATGTAATGGATAATGCTGCAAAAAATTATTTGTGTCAGTACTGCTAATATCCAACGCATATCCAATTAATATCACCATAGCTGATGTTCTTTCATTACAACAGAACATATACTGTACTTTTTTAAAGCAGTTATTTTTTCATTTTAAATGTACATTTTTTTCAAATGATACAAATGAGTACAGACAGTCAGGACTGATCGTGGAGTACCTGTCCTGAAATGAATAAAAGGCTTTCAATTTGAAAGTATGATAGTCTGAAAAGGAATTTTTGTTTGATAAGTAAAACATCGGATGATACTGCTGATTTTTGCAGACCTGACTGATTTATACAAAAGGACTAAATCTTCAAATGCACTCTAACTAATTTTGACCTGCATTTTCAACTTTTTTTTTTTTTTTTTTTTTTTTTTTTTTTTTTTTTTTGCATCTATCTGACTTGGGTGTGTTAGTAGTCTTGCATCTGATCACATTGATCACATTGTAAGGGCACAGGATGCTTGGCACTGTGTTCCAGCTGCCGTGAGAACATGTAGAAGGTTAGCATACTGCTGGCTTTGAAATCAGAAGATTACGTGTTTTACATTGTTAAAACCTCTCTATGTCATGCATCCTTAAATGAGGGTCAGAGTTGCAAACTGTTTTTCCTGTATAAGTATATAAAATATGCCTGCCTTCTCCTGTCAATGAACTAACGACGCAACTGTATGACTGAAATGACAGTGTTTAAGTAGCTGCCAAGGCTCCATTTCCCTCCTCAGGTATGGTAAGTAGATCACAAAGTAGCCTTTATCATTCTTCATTAAAAAGTTTCATTTACAAGAGCTGGCAAGTGCTTAACTATTTAGTTCAATGTCTATTTTTTATTTATTTTAATTCTCATCTGGGGAAATAGGAGGATTGGAATGGGTTATGATTGTTTGCATTTGTCTCAAGCGCCTACCACAAATAGGTGCTACTGGAACACAGATCAATAAACAATATTAGTTTCTACATGGTTGAGAGGTGAACATAACTCATCCGGGCTTCCCTCTCTGTTATGTGAGAGTGTAATCCTGAAGTGTCAGCAGGTGCTAACTCTGCCTCGTGTCTTATCTCATCCTTCAGCTTTTCCCTGATCCCTTTTTTTCCTCTCTCTCTGGCTCTGCTTCATCTCTTCTGTAATTCTGCTCCAGCAGCCTCCTGCTTCCTGAGAGGCTCCCTGTCCTTAACGCTACCTGGCAGTGCGTGCTTCTCTGTGGTGCATGCCTCCTCCACCTTCAGGCATTTTAACTGTTTTGGTTTTTTTGACTGTGAGCTTTATAAAACAAGGATCTGGCCATTGTATACGTTCTAGGAAGTACAGCTGTGTGTATATTTACAATGCTATAGCATTAAATATTTGTATTAGAATTTTAACAACATATAGGAGATGTATTAACTGCAGCCTGGGCAGAAAGATAAGGTGCATATACAGGGGTTTCACAGGGTGATTCTGAACCAGTCCACGTCTGGCAGCAGCACCTGAGTCCATCTCCTGCAAGGCTAATTAAGGTACATTTATTCTGCAGTCTCTAGGTTGTGAATGAAATCTGCTGACATACTCAAACCAGCCCTAAACCGAGTATTAGATGTACCTGCAGCAAGCCGGACACAGCAGTACAGCGCTTAGCGTGGCTTATGTGCTCGGGTCTTCATCCTGCCCTTGACTAGGTTTTGCAGCATACACTGCCTTCTGCTCTGCCCCAGCAGGGCTGCTCCCAGTGCCAAAGCCAGCAGGTTTAAAGCTGCTCCAGCTGCAGGGGCTGCAATGCAGACATACCCTAGCACACATTCTGCGCAGATGGGTTCGTATCCACATGTCTCTAGACTGGTATTTTCAAATAGAAGGCTATTAGAAGGCACGGTACAGTGTGAGCAGATGTTGAATACAGCTGTGTTCCTCCTGTGTGCCTGTCTGCCTTGTCTAGTGAATCACTCTCCTCAGTCTCGTAACTCTCTGTATCTTAGTGCAGGGTCCCATGTATCGCTCCTGGTAAATCTGTGTGGTAGGATCAGAGCCTGTATTTTTCTTTTTTATTGTTTATTTATTGGTTTGTTTTGTTTTCTGGTTTGTGTAATGACAGGGTAGGAAGATGTGATGTAGGAGACTGAAAATGTTACAGTAATTTAGCATAACGTATTCTCCGGATTTTATTTTATGTACTGTTATCAATGATCAGTATGTACGTTATCAGTTAATGCTGTAACATCTATGTTTGTTAATTGGCTTAACAAAATCCATTAATGCGAGTTCTTCAGTCACACAGCAGTTTGCTTGCTTTAGACAAGAGTGAGCTAGAGAACAGTTTGCTAGTTAATTGCTGTTACATATGTGATACATTACTTTAGTGCCTCCTTCAAATATTTTTCACTGAATGTAGGTTTTTTTCGTAATATGCAACTATAAATGAAGAACAACTTAACATGGTTCTGAATCATTGCATGAGAAATCTGCAGTAAACCTAAAATAATAAAATATTTTGTATTTCATTATCAGGCAGTCCAATCATTGTTTTCTATTGTTGTTGTTTTAATGTTGGTGAAACATGGTCAATTTAAAATTAATTAAAAAAAAATCCTACAACTTCATCTGCTTCAAATATGTGAAAAATAAGTACGTGTAACTATGGTTTGAGTTTTAGTGGGTGTCTTATGTTTCTTATTGAGCTGATGGGAGAATAGCAAGATATTTTGAAAATTCCACTTCTTCCCTGTATATTGCAAGGTGTTCAGCGTCATGGTGTGCGCGTGACCCATTTCAGCAGTACGCAGCTCCCTGTTGCCAACGGGAATGTGTTAGTGATTATCAATTGCAATATATCAATGTCAACTAATCTCCAGATGTAAGAAATAGTTCATGGAACATGCGAAGTTGTTCTGGGATTATACATCACAGCAATATCTGGAGATTGTTATTTTCAGTGTTGTCCAGTAAACCCAACAGTTGCTTGTAAGTACTGATATGTTCAGAAGGGTTTCAACACCTGAAGCTATGTGAGATAATTAACATATTCAGTGTTTCTGCAACTCCGCATTTTTTTTTTTTCCTCAGAATAGTAATTTCTGTGATTCCTGATTCTAGGAAGACGTACACAGCAGCTAGTAGCCATTTCAGTCTTGTACTTTTGTTTCCCATTGAAAATACCTTCAGGAAGCTTGTAGAAATGAGCAGTTTTTCCTTTGTTCTGGATGATCAAAGTGAATGGTATCACTCTGGGCATTGAGTAATGAAGTATTCTTCTATAAATACTGAATCTAGCAGAATAAAACAAGAAGTAAGTGATCAAATTCACACAAGTTATAGGGACAAAGTCTCCACGTGTGAACAGTGCTATGGTAACTGGCCATGGTACAAAAATTCAGACTACAATAAAAGTGACTTAGATGTGGCTGTTCAGTGAAAGGAGATGTCTGCCATCAGTGGGCAGCGGCTTTAGCAACTGGCATCAGGAGACGAGCAGAGGCATCAGGAAATATCTAGGAGAAATGGAAGGATAGCTTGATTGTTCTTCATTATTAAACATTCCCATAGAGTTGAAAGTGAACTGAAAATTTCTTTACGAATCAATCCCATCCTGAAGGAGCTGGACCAAAGTCCAACACCATACAAATATAAGGAGTCATTCTATGACCTGCTCTGTGAGATCCCTACTGGAAAAAAATGGATAAAGGAATAGATTTGCATAGTGCAAAGTATAGCCTGAACCACCAAAATGCTTCTGCAGGAGACTAGATTGAAATACATGGGAAAATCTGTTGGTTTAAACTCCGAGTTGACTAGAAATGTAGGTGTAAGTGTTCAGCAAGCTGGTAGCCTAAAGGAGATGAAACTTGGGGAAAAAGAGAAAGTGTGATCGTGAATCATGTCAGAGATGTAGGCAGGATCAGAGCTGTGAGGATTTCAGTGCTAGGGAGATGAAGTTTTAAACGAATCAATACGGAGGGGGGAAGTGAGCACAGATATTTAGGAAAAAATAGGATAGCATTTGAAGGTAACAAAAGATAACAAAGTGTAGAGGTGTCAGCGTCTAGGAAAGACGGAAAGACTGAGGAATGGAGAGCCTCTCACAAAAGAGGTGATTAATTTGAAATGGAAAATTACAACAGTTCAAGCACTTTTCATGATTTTTTAGGTGATGTGAGAAAACTTTGTTGGGAAAATTTAAATTACCAGGAAAAAACAAATTTGATGAAAATCTAGCTGATTCTTGCCACTTTTCTCTGAACTGCTTCTTCATATGCAATGACAGCCAGTCTATATCAGAACTGTGCTAGAGCAAAAGCAGTCACGGAGCTGGGTGCTGAGAGGATGTCTTACCGAGATGCCAATAGCTAGCCTGCTGCACTGTGATAGCTTTGTTTATATGTATGAGGTGGGTGCTAGATGTTGCTGTTGAGGACAAAGAAGGGGAACTGAGATGGTCTTAAGTCGCATACAAGTAAGTCCTGAAAATGACCGGAGGAGTACCCCCAGTGCAGACTCCCTCTGACAGTGAGTTCTGTGCGGGCGTAGGGGGATTGGCTCATCCAGAGGCATTTGGGACGTGAAACTGAGCAGGGAGAAGGATTGAAAAATAAAATGTGAAGCGTTTGCATAAGACTTTATAAGTTCTCTCATCATATGATTCATTGGTCTTATGACTGAACTGCTGCTTTTTAAAATCCTGCTTTTCCACAGTAAAAAGCTGTTAGTTTGGGACTCTGATTTTGAAGAATTTAAATGACAAGTTGCTCATTGTTTTGCATTTGTTTTTATGTGCCATGTAGTTTTTCACTGCTGATGTCAGTTTTGAATGGGATAAGACACCTACAATATTGGCAAATTTATAGAATTTGCCATGATTTCATTCACATCATGTTATATGATGGAGCAGGAGGCAGAAATGTGACTTGTCCCAGAGCTTTTAGCAAAATAATGGCAGAGCAGAGGGTGGGATCCAAGACCCTGAATCTTGTAGAATTGCAGACTGTGTTTTACCTATCTGCTTGATTACAGTGGTATAGTGCATCTCCTCTCGTGGGAGGAACTCAGTTTGCACTGCTAATATGAAAGTGGGTAGGAAAAAAACTCAACCCCCCTATTTCTAGTTGTTACAAGTCACATTGAAAAATGTTTGGCATTTGCATAGATTTTTTTGCTGAAGCTACAACAGTTTGTCCTGTACATCAGTAAAGGCCAGTCCCTTCCTCAGAAGGGTTGCCCATACAGTTCAGGTGCAGTTCCCATACTGTTGACTGTCTTCTGCATCTAGCAGTGAGACGAGTCGTACAAGAGCTGCTGGCAGGGTATTAGGTTTGGCATTTAAAAAGAATGAGAATGCAAACCTAGAAATTTGGATGACAGCAGAGTCCCGTTGGACTTTTTTGTTGTTACACTGGTCTGTCCCAGCCATACAAATCCTTGGGTACACACAAGACATTGGGTAAGAAGTTGTTTCCAAAAACTCAGAGATTTTCTTTGAAGGGTATAACCCTTTTTGGCAGCAGAACTGGGTTATGTCAGATTAAAATCCCTATATAATTATCCTCCCATGAAGTAATGGAACCAATACAGAGCTGTTGTCTGCCTGTGACCTGCTCCTGAGACTTGTCTTTCCTCTTGGCTCTCTGATGTCCTCGGCATAAAGCTAGACAATATGGTTCAGAAATATTGGCTACCCGTATAAATTCTTACAGAAGCAAGTAATTTCTGAAGTGCCTATGTGTAGTTCATGAAATAAAAGCAATAATGAACTAAAACTAATGATGAACTAAAAGTTAATTATTTTATACCTTAAATTCAAATTAATAGGCTACCACTAGTCTAATTTTGAAATATGTATAAAGTGGAAATCAGCAGGTATTTATGTTTTCTCCAAGGTTCCTGTGCTTTTGCTGCTGAGATCTGTTGGGTGGTGGCATGATAATAATGATCCACTTGGGCTAGAGGTGTCCAGGACACGGATTACAGAGCAGAGATTGGGCTCTTAAAGTAGATAGTGAGGAGATGCATGTCTCTTTTATCTCTGAGTTTTAATTACATTGGATTAATTACATCACTTTATTACATTTACGTACAATTATTTTATCAGTTTTAATTATCACTTTAGCCATAGTCCTTGATATATTTTTTCTTCTTAATTTTTTGCATAATAAAATGCAGATGTCAGCACTGCACTACATATATGAAAATTACTCATGCACACGTGGTTGTTAAAAGTACTGTGAAAAAACAAGGTCCCAGATCAGTTTCTCATTTGGATTTGAACAGTTAGATTTACAAACAAGCCAGCAACTGACCTCTCCTCAGTTATGTGCTTTATGGCAGACTATAAAATGGCAGAGCTCTCCTATAATTTATAGCTGAATTCTCCTCTAGACAGGCTTTTTGGCTTTTTCCCTTCAACATGTGAAGCATTACCTAGAGATTAGTTTGACGGTGAATAAACTGGGACATGAAAATTTCTCAGAACAGTGCAATAAACCTGCAAAACCAGTTACGTTCTGCTAATCTGTGGGTCGTGCCTGAGATACGTCACTGCAATAAGAGTTGGCAGAAACAGCTATTATCTGTGCTTGCTTGTTTCTGAGGGGAATGGGTGTGACACCGTCAAGACTGAGACCAGGTAAAAATAGATTTTTTTAAATATTAGAGCAAAAGAAAAGGGAAGGTGAATGTTTTACATGGAATGGCCCAGAAGTTGTGTGTTCCTTGTTACTCCTTTGAAAAATCTCTATTTCTTTGGCCAGCTGCGTTAGTGATCATTACTGCCCATCTATTATATTATGGCAAAATGTTGGAAAGTGAAGTCATTTGATCACCAGTCACACTGGCTATAAGCCAGTTAAACTCCATCAGATTCCATTAAGTTGTCATTAAGTGCTGTCAGCCAGCTCCACATTATGGAAGACAAAAGATGAAAATCTGCCATGGGTAAGAGTTGGTTATCTGATTTTTTTCGGCATGGCAAGAACCTGGAGCTCATGCAAGAAACTGTTCAGCTAAGTTGTGTGTTCTGAAAGTAGAACTCCACAGTCTGGTTGTCTTCAGCAAAAGAGTTTGCCAGTTTTATTCTGTTCCTGTACCTTCGGGCCATTCAACAGGACTTTTTAGAGCTCTAAATATGTTTTTTGAAGGTGTGTTTTAGCTATGGTGGGGCTTTGCTATGGCTGGAACAGCTGTACATCCCATGGCTAGCTGAAGGGGCTCAGTCACTTGATTCTTTGCTTATTTTCCTGCCTGAGACACTTCAGCAATGTGCACTAATGTGTCCCTGCAGTTGTGCTTGTTCCCAGGGGACAGATGAACAAGCAGGGAGGAAACGGTGTCCATCCTGCCTCTCCTCTGGGCAGCAAGCGTCTGTGACCAGCAAGGCAGCTCCCTGCACCGTGCCATTCCTGCAAGGTTTTCCCCAAATCTCCCTTCCACTCCGCCAAGATAAAATCAAGCCTCAAGCAGTGGAAAACCAGAATAGGCCTGGTGGAAAGTAGCAAGCAGCCCTTGCATCTGCAGTGAGCAGGTGAAATAATAAAAAGGAGGTTATGTATGAAGTATATTCCCTAGCATGGAGCTTCCTCAACCTGTCTCAATTTTTCTCAGAGTTTATAATCGCCTGTGAGTCTGTAGTGCATATATATTAGCTCATGTGCAGAATGCTCTGGTGTAAGTAAGTCCTTCCCTGGTCGGCACAGGCTCGAGCACGGAGCTTGCTGTGGGGGTCCGACTCCTGCAGGCGGCGTGGGCACGGCCTGCTGCGGAGCTCCCCTCAGCGCCCACAGGGGCATGGCGGCCGGGCCCTACCATGCAGACACTGAGTGAGCGCAGACGGCACAGACTGCTTAAATGATAACCCATTTTTTCCTAAGAAATAAACGTCCTGCATCAGCTGTTCCCAGGTCACAAGTTTAACCTCCTGTTTCCCGAAGGGCTGTGTGAAGCTTTGTGGAAAAGTTTCTTATTCAGCTGTTTGGCGCAGAGACACAGGATACCATGCCATTTCCTTGGCTCTGTCAGTTGGCTGCAGAAGAGCCTGTTTTTCCCACTTTTCTCTACATTATTTATGAATAAATTTGCAAAGCTACCCTCTACCTACTACCTCTGCCCACAAACTGTACAGTATAGTATAGGCTATATAAAGTTTATTAAGTATTCAATACCAGTGTGCATAGCTTGTGTAGGAATCTGTGGGGAATCTTTTTTAAATAGGTTTAATTTAATTTAATTTAAATCTTATAAAAAAGATTCTACAGCTCACTGCAGAATCTTTAGAATTTTTTACTATTTTTATGCTGCTATTCTCCTTCCAATACACTCCTGATAAAATGCATTAGTAGAATCAATTCTAGTCTTGATTATCTATTAGAATTAATAATAAATAAAATATAATTTATTTCTTTAAGTATATAGATCCACAGATGTTATGCCTTCTATGTAAAATGAGAGATCACGTTTCTGTAGCAAAGTAAATAACAAAGAGGAGCTGTCCTGCTTCTGATGTTCTTTGGGAAAAGCTATTCAGAAGTAATTCTGTGTATAGAATTACTATAGATACTCTTAGTCCAGAAAATTGTTGTTCTCTGGAAAAATGGCTATGTTAACAAGACGCTTTTCTAAAGAACAGGAAAGAGATTTGAGTGTTATTACCTTGAATTTCTCCGGAATAGCTTTTGTAGTTCATATCCGCTACCTATTTTAGTCTGAACTAATATTCAGGTGTAGGCATGCCCATAGTGATTGAATGATTAGAAGAATTTGGAAGAATTACAGAAACTTGAAAGACTGCAGTTATCAAAGCTGTGAGAGCTCAGGAGAGCTCTCTATATGGAAGAATAGAAAGCTAAGCGTGAGATTGAAACCATGGCTTCATGAATGGACTTATTGCACACAGCGTTCCTACCCACAAAATCCAGGAGGTAATTACCTGGCTTAGTCAGGCACAAATGAAAGGTTGTCCCAGGAAGAAATTACCTCATCCTGAGGTTGGAACTAGGACAAACCTTCCTGGGCCTGAGAAAGGTGTATTTACCTTTCTCAGGGTTTTCATGTTGTAACAGCCTGTTCCTGAGGTGGTTGGTGGTTAATATCTCCTTTTTGTCTCGGTGACGCAACCAGCCTAAATTCTTTTTCCAAAAGCTGAACGTTGTCTGGAATGCCGCCGTATGACCCGTGGAGCTCACTGCTTGGGTACGTGGAGCTTGAAGGACAGCCTACGCAGTTTCCAGGGTGTAGGAAACATTAGGAAATACTGACAAAATCACTGTGATGAAACAAATAGTATTCTGAGGCTGCTCTTTGTCTTATTTTGAAAACATTACTTTTTATGGCCACTGATTTTCCAGTGGGAAATACTGAATGCAGTTCAGGACTATCTTTGTCTAGACTTCCACTGGTCCTAACTCCAAAAAGCTATTTGGCTCTTTGTTCACTGAATAAAGCTAGAATTAAATTCACTTTTTCTGACAGAAAGTCACCACTTGATTCAGTGCCTAAGGCCATTGTTGCAGTGCTAGTGAGGCACTGGAGACCCACATCAGCATTTTTTGATGGATAAATAACTGTTGCTTTACCTACATCTGTATGTAATATCCTAACTCAGGTATAACATTTGTTGGTCATGTAATCTCAGGTATTTAGTTATCTAAAAAGTGCTCTATCAATGCATGCCGCTGATAGAGGTGGCTTTGCTATTTATATGTCAATGTTCTACAAATATTAATAACACTGCACTTCCACGAGAACGATAGCCGTAAACTCATGAAACGACTCCCAGCAGTTCAGCTTGATAGTCTGTTGAAATTGGGTTGCTCTGGCTGTACCCCCTTGAGGCTCACTGCCAATCTCATATTTTATCCTGAAATTCCAGAAGGAGACACTGAAAATAAACACTATGCTAACAACAGTTTGAGTTATCTTTAAGGCAGAGGCTAGCATCAGTTTCTCTTGAGCCTCTGTGTGGCTTTCTTCATTTGAAAATCCATGAAGTTTGACCTTTTGGATACATTTGCTCTTGTTTATTCTCTCTGTTGGATACAGTGGGAATTGAATTGATGTAGCTGAGAAAAGAATGGGTATAATGTAGACGCTAACCTGTTACAACTAAATTGTTCCTGTTAGTCCCATGTTGCTCAGTGCCAGCCACTTTCTCTAGTGCCTGTCTTCTCACTAGCTTGCTTTCAGGATAGAAAAATACAACTTTTAGATTTGTGTTTGATTTTTCTTAGGAGGAGAAAAAAAGCAACCTGGAAATTACAGGATTATTCCAGGCACCATTGCAGAGATGATCACTTTTTTTGTTATGCAAATGCTGCTTCTTTGTTACTGCTTTTGAAAATAAGCTGATCTTTTCATTTAGTATTAAAGCCTAAAGGTGAATGTGATCAAAATAGCCAGTCGCCAAGGTCAGTATAGCCCTCAGAGAGGTTTGCTAATTTTAAACTTCAGTGTTTTTCAGAAAGTAGTGTATTTCACAAGAACAGAAGAGGTAGAATGTAGGATTGGGACAATACAAATGCACACACATTGCTGCCAATGAAAGCAAAGCTTGCAGGTCTAATTTTAGGCATTTCAGCCTTGGTATTGTTCCTTACAGCACAGTTATTTTCCATACAATACAAAGCAGTCCTTTTTTCAAGTTTTATAAACTGCTTTAGAGAGCAAAGCAAGGACAAAGTGAGCATGTGTCATAGTTGAAAGCAAATGAAAGAACCCTAACTAAGACTGAGGTTAGCGGTGATTGCATGCTATTTCTATTTTCAGAAGATGATTCTTTAAGAAAAGCAAAAATCTAGAGCAATATATCAAGAGACTTGAAGTAAAGAGAGTTATATGGTGCCTGAACTGGGACCCCTGGGTATGGCTGGATTTGCTTCAGTCCATTTAACTTAGGTAATTAAAATACGCTGTGTTTAGATGTCTAGTAACTTTTAAGACATAAAATGTCAATATTACCTGCAGTATTTGGAGAGGCAGGACTTCATAGGATGCCTGCCTATTTCCAGCTGCTTAAAACTAAGCATTGTAGTTGCAGTGGGAATGTTATAACCAATTCTTTATGTAACACCATACAGATGCTATTTTCTAAGGTTACTATTTATTGATACATTCCTAAAAAGAGTTTGTAGAGTTCTAGAAATATAATATTATAGAAATGCATGTGTTTTTTCCTATACATGAAGTACCAGGACAAGAGCCAGTGGGTACTAAGCCGTTCCCCATGGAACTGTGAGCAAGTCAATGGTACTAACCTCTCAAAACTATTCAAAATAGATTTAAAAATAATTGAATTAACATAGTCCCAATTTTTCATCCTAGAGAAGCTTATCAGCTAAATGAATGTATGATAATGGCTTCTAGATACAGACTGGAGAGGACATAAAGCAGAGTTTGCCTTAGTGTGATTTTTGCTAGTAAATCTGGGCCCCAAAACAAGCTGTTTGAGACAGGTGGGTAATTGGCCATACCGTCAGAAAGACAATTTCTTCAGCAGAGTCTACACAGAGGCTGCTTTAACGTTGATCTGGTATTTTATCCCCAGCAGAGATCCACTGCCTCTTCACTGGATTTCACTAGACAGACGGTACCTAGATTTAGATCATGAGGACTGAAGCAAAATTCGGTTACAGGCTCTGCAGTTGTCCCCAGACTGGGAGAGTCAGCTCAGTCTGAGCTCCAGGGGTGGACATTGTTTCATGTCATTTTAGATGTCTAAAAGTTAGATGTATAGTCTAAACTAATCACATGGTCTTTCTCGCTAGTCACACGAGAATAGGCATCTCCAGAAAGCAATTAATCCCACTTATCTTGTATATATACTTTTAGCATGGGATGAATTACCCCTTGCTAAATTGGGTGCCTGTTTCTCTCCATTGCACATTGGAGCCTTGATGACTAGTTTAGATTAGATATCCAGCTTCTAATGGCTACCACCCAGGTAGAAACAAGCAGGATTAATCAAGTTCCCTGCCACATTTACTGTTCTGTGCATGGTTTGTGGATACTGTGCTAGAGAAAGTGTCTTTCCTTGGTTTCCTTTGCAATCGTTTCAAATTGTTTGGCATTAATAGTACAATTGCTCAGTTTTCTGTTGTCCCTTATCACATGAAAGTTTTAAAAATTGCAACCAATTTTTGCTATTAACTGTCATCATTAATAATAGAAACCATTTTCATTTGGTTTCTTGAGGGAACAGACTATGGTACAGACAGGCAGTTTGAAGTCCTGGATTCTGGCCAGATTCTGGGAGTCATAAATCAACCTAGCTCTTTTCAAGTTAGGGAAAAATAATGTTTCTAAACAAGTTTGGAGCAGCGATACTGGAACAGGGTGAAAGTATGACATCAGCGAAGAATGAGCAGAGTGTCGAGTGGCTTTCCTGGGTGGCAGGAAATAATTTGATGGAAACTTCAGAACAGCAATTGCTTGGTTGTTTGGAGGATTGCAGCTCTTCAGGGCTTTCCCATGCCTGTCAGAGTTAAGATTTTTTTATTTTTTCTTTTTTTTTGGCAAGAAGAGCAGACAAAAAATTGATTGTCCCTCTTAGCCTTAAAAAGACTTTTCCTAGATGTTCTGATTTCCACTTTTTTTTAATGGAAGTTACATCTCTGATCCTATCACCTTTTCCATTTCCATTTTATCCTTTTGTAGGGGCATACAAATAGCTTTACTCAACACTGCTTTGTTAGGATGAGGAGAGAAGGAGGGATATAGAATAAGGTATAGAAAATAAAAGTAAAAACCTTTCTCCCTGCTAGTTTGAATCCTCTTTTTCTGCTGTAGGACATGAAAATTGTTTCTTACTGCAGGGATGTAGACATCTCCCATGGTTCTTCCTCCTGTCCCACTTTTTAGGTGATTAGATTCACCCAGCCCTTTAGGACCCGAAGGCATTGTGCTGCGTCTCACTCGCCTGCTCTGTCGATGACCGCAGCTGCTTCTGCTCCTGCAGCCCACCGACAGTCCTCCATGTGAGTGTTTTCTCCTCTGACCAGCACTCGGTGGTTTCGGGTGCTCAGAGGAGCGCAAATGAACACGCAAACCCCACGTTTGCCCGCATGTGGGGAGACGAGCAGCAGTCTTGCCTCCCTCCCTGCAACTGCATCTTATGCCTGCGAACAACAGCATTTCTCGGCTGGCTGCCTTGGGTTGTTTAAGCTTCACACAACACAATTATAAGCTGCATAATTCACTTAGCTTTACAGCCTGTTTTTTTAACAGAAATGCTCTCAAATACTGTATAGCGTGCAGCATCAGTTAAGCACGCCGAGGCTTGCCCCGTCCCTCCCGTTGGGCTGCAGCCTCTGCGAGATGCTGACGGAGCCCTTCTGGCAGCCTCCATCCCTCTGGCAGCCTCCATCCCTCCCGCTCAGCTCTCCGGGGGTGCCTGCGCTATCTTCGTGCCTGAAGACGCCAAGATGGTTTAAATGTCAATAAGACGTTGCCCAGATGATTCTCCCTGCAGCTAAAGCAAGCCTACCTCTTTTTTTTTTTTTTCTTATGCGTACACCTTGCATGCTATGAACATAGCTGCTCTCACTGCTTTTGCTGATGAAAAGCCGACAAAGGAAAAGAAAAAGTACGGATAAAACACCAGGCGTGATGAGAATTGGCATTGAGTGGGGAATAAGAGCCAGGTAGGAAGGAGGGAGGGAAGGAAGCTGGGAGAATCGAGATGAGCTGGTGCTGACTTACTGGGACTGGCTTGGCAAGTGTGCTGACAGGGTGGGAGGAAGCCAAAAGTGCAGGAAAAAGACCGGATGAGGAGACAGAAGAGGGACAACCCGGCGCTGAGATTCACAGTCAATTTACTGTTATCTAACCTGCCCGGCAACAGAGCCAGGGTAATACTGCACGGACACTTAGTGCTAAGCACGTCTGCATAATAAAACCAGCTTAGCCTATATTTATTGCATGTATATAGATGTACATCTATATAAGTGTATGTGTTACTCAGCAACATTACAGCCTGGACTTGCACTGAGCCGCGCAGGCACGTTCCCTGTGCCAGTCTGTCAATGTGCGCTCACAGCTTGGCCCTCTCAGCTCCCCAGGACACTGTTAATGCGACATATGATAATTCATGTGCCCAGCTATTTTTATGAAGCACTAAATGCCAACCTGAATGTTTCACAGTGGCAAGTGTGGGAGAAATTGGGACCTTCAAAATGCTGAGAAGTGGTACCACATAAAGCAAGGAATGGATGCAGAGGTTATCACGATGAAGTTCAGTGCCTGTCCTGCTTTGTATGCTGGTATCATTTTCTTAGAAAGTAGAGGTGACAGAGTTTAAGTTGCATTTTGAGCAGGGGATGCAGCAGCTAAATACTTCAGATCAGATTTGCATAGCTATTTAGGTACTTGGTGAGATTTCATAAGAGCACTCAAGCTGCTGGAGAGCCGGTAGATACATTTATCCTGAACCTCACCTTGACTTGCTGGAATATAAAGGAGCCAAGGCAATTAGATAACAGTGTCTCCATTAGCAAGTAGTCCAGGCCCGTGGAAGTGCTTACATGTCTTTGTAAATCTGGCTCCTTATACCACTTGCCTTGAAGTCTACATTTTCCATTCCAAGATACACACATTTTCCCACAGAATATAATGCAGAGTTTGGTATAAGTGAGAAAAGGCATACTGGATCCTTTCTCCTGAAACTATTTTCTGACATACACTTGCTTGCCTCCCCCTTTGCTTGGCCTAAGTAACAGGCCTGCTCTGGTCAGGAAAGATGAAGGGATTTTTTCCACCATGAAAAAAGCAGGCAGATTTCCTGGATATCATTTGTTCTATATTCCTTTTTTTCTTGGAGATTGAAAAATAGTACTACCAAAAGCCCATCATTTGGAGTCTTTTCTTGTTCAGTTCCAGAGGGGATTCTGTAACAGGTTCTCTTTATACTGAGTCTTTTTGGAGTAATTTAAAAAATAAAAATAAAAAAAAGTGCTACAACTGTAACCAGCTCAGACAATTCTTTGCCTTCTGGCAGCCAACAGTATTTTATATTGCATCCTCTGATTTGATTTACTAGCTGTTCCAAGCTCCTGGCAAGTGCCACAATAGCTTTTAAGATTATTCTGTTTCTTGCTTCTGCTTTTTTTTTTTTAATTCCAGTGTTTACCTTATTTCTGAGTTGTATTCTTCATTTCCTTTAACTTTTCTCCTGTATTGTCATGCCAGAGAGAGTTAACAGCTCTACCAATACAGCATTTTGCACAAGCAGGGCCTGATCCAACGTGATGGATTACGTGTCATTTTAAAGCTTTCAGTCAAGACCAGGTTCCTATCTAAAAACTGTACTCCAGTTCAGTGGCAAAGATTGGAGATGAACCGTGAATTTGTGTGTGAAACTCTACTATTTCCCTCCTAATTGATCACAACACTCCTTCTGAAGTTGTTAAAATACATGATTCTATGAACCTATGAACAAGCTTTTAGCCTTTAATGACAGTAACATGTGTTAAAGCCATCTTGTGTACTCATAATATGGTAAAAGATAGTAGGCAAAACAGCAGTTATCACATATCTTTACAATTTATGGAAGGATGGAAAAAAACTGAAATGTATTCATAAATGGCTTGTAGAGTTGACTAGTGAAGAGAAGAAGTTTACCTATGATTTGAAATTACCCGTGACAGTCAAATTTAAATGTGACTATTAAATGCTGCAGCATGATTATGTGATAGTGAATATTGGGAAGATAAAACAGCAGGTGAATTTGTTAGCAATAAGAAGAAGGTAATGTATGTGGGACAAAATATATTAATGGACTATAGATAAACTAATAGAAATCAGGAGAGAAGTTTGGCATTCCTTAGGATAGGTCTCTGAAAATACCAGTTCAGTATAAATAACAGTTAAAATGGCTAGGAAATGCGAAGACAGAAGTAGAAAAATATGCCACTGCTTGAGCATGTGGAGCATCCTGTATGTAATTATAGCCACTTCTATGATATAGAGTTGGTAAAATCATAAAAAGTATAGAAAAAGAAGTCAGAGTTTCTTAGGAATATGGAGCATAGGCTAGATAGAGTCTGGCTGTGTCATGACTGATGAGGAACAGGTGATTAAGGAATAGTCACTGTTTCTCACAGTACAAGAAATAGGGTCACCAATGAAATTATTGTATAACATTTAATTCAATTATGAAACTGATTTCCACAGGATGTTGTGGAGACCAGGATATAAATGTGGTCAAATAGGGATCAGACAAATTCAGGAAAGCTAATTTAATCAGTGATTATTAGACATGATAGTCTGGAGAGCCAATGGAGAGAGAACAGCACCTCCAAAGTATGACTCATCCCATCCTAGGAGAAATGTCCTAGGTCAACTTACTGAATCACTATCTGGAGATGACCGTTTCTCCGTTGGCCTAAATTACTATCGTAGTGTACGCACCAAAATCAGAGGATGTTATAGCTAGGTGATTTGGATCCCACTGTAGGTGTTATATTCCTCTTGTAAAGTTGTGGGGCAATTCTGAAGTTAAAAAAGCTGTGGGTAAAAAGAAATGGTGAAGGTGGCATTGACTATAAAGAAAGGATATTTTTCTATTTGTCATTCAAGATATTTTTGTTCTTTCTTAGCAGCAGTTTGTGCACCTTATTGCAGAAGCATAAGAAGTATGAAATAGATTGTCATCATCAAAATCACTCCCAGCCTCTGGAGTCATTAGAGAGAGCAACAGTCATATTTTATCATAAACCTTTTCACTTCCACATTCTCCAGCGATGAGCGAAGTAATCATGAGGTAATGCCAAGGAGGTCAGTGTTTGATATTTCTAGCTTTCCAAATTCTACAGACCTAAATAGTTCAGGGTAGCTGTCAATGCAGTTGCAGCTGCTTAGCGTCACAGTTGGGAATAAAAGTATTTCACCCACTGCTGTCTCCTGTCACCCGGGAGCAGCAGTTACTGTGAAAGGCACAGCCGTGTGAATGCTCTCTAGACTCTTGCTCCTTGCCTCTTGCCTCCAACAATCCCCCTTTGACTTGCAGAGGGACTCCCTGATTGGCTTCAGCAAGACCCTCCAAGTTGTCTCAGCAAGTGCAACTCTATTTAAAATGGAATTCCCTTTTTATTTTATTTTTTTTCTTTTCTGTCCGTCACCACCGTAGTCCAGGTTCACGGACCTCAACTATTCCCATGGACAATCCAGTGACAGCCAGCCAGCCCTATTAGGAACAAACATCCTGCTCCTTGAGAATTGGAGTTATATGTCATTCCTTCCAGGTTCATAGCCTATATTATTGTCTTTTTCTTGCTGGGTCTTCTAAAGTAGTTTTCCCAGGTGGCCTTTATCTACTGAGATAGGCAGTGAATCAGAACAAAATTTTATTTTCCTAGGCCATTTAATGGAACTGCAGGCTGGTATTTTAGATTTAGTATTTTTAGATTTAGAGACCATTGAAGGGATTTCTGAATCAGCTTGTCAGTATGTAGCAGTCTCTATCAATTGCTCTATCCTGGTAGATAATAAATGCAAGGAATTCAGACAGTATTTCTGGTGAATTTCATAATGCCATAATTTAAATATTTATATAGCTTTCACTTGTTCTCTTTCATATTTTTATCTGCATCGCCATTGCTTCTTTCTCTTTTGTTGGATATATTGCTACCGCCTGTTGGCAGAGCCGTTCCTTTGTAACAGCTTCCCATGTGCTTTCCTGAAGGAGTTCTGAACACACGGATGTCCAAGTCAAAAATGTTGCTAGCGTTTTTTTGCTCACCATTTTCTCTCATCTCCAGAAAGATAACTACTGAACTGTGTGTCCTAGAAAAACAGCACTTAGAGTGTAATCTGAAAAGGAAGCATGTCTTTCAAGTAAAATAATATATATATATATAGTCTGTACCTTGCATATTGTCTTTTGCAGGATGAGGCACAGAAGTTCTTTTGGATGTGGTAGTACCACATATATGTCTTGTGTTGTGTAGGTCTCTTCCATTTCCTCCTCTTTCCTCAACAAAATAGATTTTATTATACTTGGCCATGGTGAATACTAGTGGAATTTAGATTTTGTCTGTCATTTATTTTTGTCTTTCTCTTATTTCTCACGAAAAAAAGCATGTGTGCGCACACATGGATTCAGCTGGGCAAGTATATCAGTGTTTTATTAGCACAGCTGCAATAACCAGTTATAAAAATTTATTCCAGTAGAGCTCTCATTGAAAACAGTTGGAAGAAATTGTTCCAATTATTTTTAATGTATGAAATTACCAAATTATGCAGTCCTTTAGCATGAGAGGCTTTCTCTCTCTCCCTACCACCCTCTGGCTTATCTTTTAACAGAAAGACCATATGCTGTGATTCATACTTGGGACTTGTGAAAAGTTGCATTTTTTTTTTACCTTGCTGTCTTTCATAACTATTGTACTATATAAAAGAAGTCAAAACTAGAAGAAATAGCTAATAGCTTTCAATTATTGCATATCCCAGAACTTCTGTTTTGTATTTGTAATGAATTTTATGTTACGAAGGACATACATAAGGCTTAGAGGCTTACCATTAAGGTCATGAAATAATAATGAGGTTCCTGTATTGGGGACACTGAGTTTCCTCAGAGAGAGACAACTTTCCTTTTACCTTGTCCTTCTAGCTCATTTTGCAGTTTCTATCAATATTAATGTCAGAGTGCATTCTTTTTGTTTTTGTTTTTGTTTTTTTTCTCCTAAATATATAACTTTGCTAGGAGCTCTGTCATCTGTAAAAGTACTTATATTTTTACAGGAAGAAGGGTTTGTGAGACTCATCTATATTATCTGTCAGTCTGATTTCAAAAAGCATGCACTAATTAATGAGGAAATACTAGGGAATGGTAATGATTACGTGCATTATTATTTTTTGATGCTGGATTTGCCCCTGTAGCATAGATTCTCTGTGCCGAAGAACTAATTTTCTTAATCTGCATTATAGCCATTTTTACATTTTGAATCAATTGTGTGCTTTATGATACAGGTTGGATTGGCAGCTCTGGAAAGTGAAACTCATAAAGGAGGAAGCACACATAATGAACACTTTTAAATTCAGTCCTGGAGGGACCAGTTCAGCTTCATGCTTTCCCAGCCTTGACCTTTTTGCTCCAATGTCCATCAAGGATACTAGCCAAAGCTAAAAACTGACTTGGAGATCTCAACTACAGTTTGAACCTCGTGTGTGTTACGCTATAAACTAGCAAAGGGGCAGCCTGTACGGACAGGCACAAACGCTGGGTTCCCTGAGCTTAGCAGCTCACCTTCTGGCACAGCTGGCACGACAGCTGACTGTGCACTCTCTGCTGGTTGCACACATGCTGGCGTGAATGAACGGGAAGGCTGACAGCTTGTCGGTTAACATGGCATAGCAGACAAACGTCAGCTTGTTCAGCTAGACCAGAAACACCGTATTTCCCACAGCCTTCAGGTGCACAACAAAGCCATCCTCCTACCATAAGCACAGATTCAGGGAAGGCAGGCATTGTTGAAGGTCTCTAAAGGGAGAGCTTGTAGCTATGAGCTTGATGAATAAATTTAGATGAGCAAGGTTCCTCTGTGATGGCTTTTCTCTCTTGACAAAACAGGGCACTTTGGCACTCAGCTGGTTTGGTAGGCTCAAGATAGCTGTCTGAAGTGGGTGGACAAGATCTTATTCAACTGATTCAGCTGCTAAGCAGAGGGGGCTGGTGCCGTCAAAAAGATCCTAAGGTGTCTGAGACATCACAAGGAGCCAGCAGATACCAACACAGAGACCAACCACCCTGTGTCTGGGCAGCTGAATCAAACCCAGTGTGGTTAGGTCATACCAGTCGATACTCTCTAAAGCATGAGTTCATCTTCTCTCTGCTGTGAGATGGTTACCAACTTGCTTACTTAGAATTACAGTGAAAAAATGGCTCAAATAAGCTGTCAAACAGCTGTAAATTAAACTATTACATTCCAAACTGTAAAAATCAAAAGCGATGGAAAAACTTTACATTTCATAGTAGAGCAATGAAGAACTTTTTATCTGAAGATTATTTCTGAAGAAAACATTTTCAGGTTTTCTTCTGTGTTTCTTTTAAAGTCCGTGTTACTGCTGGTCAAGTTTTAAGTGTATTTTTTTCTTTTCAAGCTGTTTATGTGATTCATTTGCTCACTTGTTTCTATGAGTAACATTTTTGACCGCCCCTCAATGTCCAACTCAAAAGTGTAAAGCCATTGATTTCATTCTGCAGAATTATGATTCATCTTCTCAGTAATGTATTTCCTCTGCATTTAATCATGCTCCATCTGAAGCAGTCACAAGGGATAGTTCTGACGATTGGTTTCTAATGAGTTTGGGGTGAGTGTTACACCAATGGATCGCTAGCCACAGTGTTATAAACACTTTGTTTTGACTCTGAAAGGTTTTTAGTAAAATAAAAAGCTGTAATCTGCTTTCCTGCTAACCACTTCTGTTAATATCTGTCATAATATAGTCATGTGGTTTTTAGTAATGTACTTGTTCAGCACACAGGTCAAAATCATCAGTTGAAGTCAGGTCATTCACAGTGATCAGAGATGTATGTGCAAAAGCGAGCTAACTCCAGAGTCTTACGTGTTCCCTTTTCATGCAGAAATGGAGTGGAAGCAATCTAAATATATGTATCAGCTTATATTTATGTCAGTTGTCACAACCCTTTTTGTAGACCATATGCTGTTGTCCCTTTGTTGGTCATAGCTGTCATCACAGGGCTCAGGAGCAAGACAAAGGTGAAAAAGAGAGTAGGTAGAGAGTTCTGTGAGTTGGGAACAGAGAGGCACTAATCTCACTGCAGTTATTCCCAGCAAAGCCCATACAGTGCTCCACACACCTGCTTCTCCCTGTGCATCCAGAGCTAGGAGACAGTTTCTTGCACTGTTGGGCACAACTGCAAGGGATAATGAGAGAGCTGGGTATTAGAAAGGGGCTGGAGAAGACCAACCTTTTGTATAGTGTTAAGATGCTCAGAGTGAAGTTTCTTAGCAAATAAAATTGTGTTTAGTAATAAGTATTCTTCTTACTCCTTGAGGCCGGGACTTTACTTGACTATAAAGAACTATACTGAGGAAAAAGCAGGAAATGACAAGGGTGTAATGAGACAATCTTGAGCAGCGTGATCTCTGCAGTTCAGCTGCTTAAAGCTATTTTGTTTTGGGGGGACCTGAAAAAAGTGGAAAAGAGTTAATTTTTCCAATGTTTGGATAGGAGTAAATAGCAATACAGAAGAGACGGCCTGTATTTGGTACACCAGTACTTTGTACTTGTAATGGCATTAGTTACACCTGAATAAAGGTGTAATATAGAGGAATAACAATCAACTTCAGCAATGTATGCGCTTCCTACTGAGATCAGGAACAACATTTGGATTCTAGGTTCTCCACTGTTAATGAGCGGGGTGGGATCTTGCTTCACTTTAAGCATTTAGAAATCCAGTTTCAGATCTAAGCAAGTTTACAAGGCTGCTTCTACAACCATCAGAAAGAAAGAGAAACTTGTAAAGGGTGATTCATCCTGTCTTAAAATAGGCATACATATATTCATCCTGCCTCTTTCAGACATCTATCTCTGCATGGGATGAATCACTCTGAAGATGTCTTGCCATCTCCATTGACTGCAGAGGGACCAAAGACAACTTATGTTTTAAACAGCTAATGTTCAACGTGATTAATCCACCTTGGCAGAAAAGTAAGGTGGTATTGTTTAAAAGCTGCGATAAGGAATGTGGATATAAATGAAGAATGAAGCTTTTATCATAAGCAGAGTGCAGTGACTCAGAGATGTGGTCCTAAAAGGCATGTGATGGATTCAAATACAAATTAAAATGAGGCTGAAAGGTGAGCAGTAAGAGTACCTATTAGTAAAATTCCCAACTTAGAGAATTTGGCTAGTTTGCGCATATCAAGCATAAGGATCAAGTATAATCAAGAACAGTGACAAAACTAGCAATAAAGCAAACTGCTAGCAAATCAGACCTGCTGAAATATGAGTGGAGTGAAAGCATGTATTCTTTTTCCACATAATAGCCACAGAATAATAATAAAAAAAAAATAGGGAGGTGGTGCTTATATGTAAATATGGTCAAGGGCAATGGTTGAAGTCTAAAACCTCTTATCCCCAAGCCCAAAGAAAAACAGCATTTGAATAAACTCTGGTCTACAAATTGACAAAAGGTCCACTTCTCAGGTAGAGGAAACGGTGGTCTAATTTGGCATAACAAAACTATGTGTGTATTTATAGTCTACGTAAGTGTGGTCCCATGGTTCCAGAAGAAGGCTGGAACTCACTCAGGGAAACTATGATGTTCAAACATGCCTTGTCAGTTTTGCCCCCCCAAAAAAGAGAAGTTTGTAACAACTCTTCCAGAAGAGGTGGAATATTGAATAGTCGGTAGGTCTCCGAAATACCTAAAAGTCACATAAGCAGTTCTTTTCAAATGCAAGACTTGGAAAGTAATGATCAGTGCTGAAACACAACTTGTTCCGGTGGCCACTCTAAACTGGTGATGTCCAGGAAGTTATGAATTTCAGGGCATCTCACATGGGAAAACCTTTTGGAAGCCATAGATTCTAGAATAAAACCTCAGGCAAATCAGTGAAAAAACGTTGTTTTTGTTTTAAGGCATATAACAAACTTGTCACAGCAATCAAGGCTCTGCTGGTGGAACATTCTGAATAATCAGACTAACCGTTACTCAAGTTCATTGGAAAGGTATTTAGCATATGAATTATTACAAAAAAGATACAGTAAATGTTCTGCATGCATTTTAAAATTGTTATTTACGAGGACAAAATTAGAGAGAATAGACCGGTTAAGAAAATATTCATCTGACTGCTGATAAATGAAACTTCTTCCTCAATTCACACCTCCTTGTTACTTACTAATGACCACAACTGATAGAGGCTGGGCCAATAGCAAAGTGAAATTATGGCAACAGATGAACTTATGTGTTTGTCTGACATTCAGCATACAACCATATTGTTCTCTTCAGAAAATATTCACTAAATTGTCTAGGAGATCTCAAATAGGTCACTAAATTCTGTCTAAATTTTGGAGAATGAGAAGTGGGCATGACAAAGAGAATTACCACTTGAGTTACGGCATGCAACAAAGCCAAACGACAGCGTTCAGAAGGAAGTTTTCGGTAAAAATTTTCTTAAGAAATTTTCTTAAGATCATCCAGTGTGGTGGTTTTACCCTGCTGGGCAGCAGCTCCACCACATCCACTCTCTCACTCCCCCTCTTCAAAGGGAAAGGGGGAGAAAATACGATGGAAAAGGCTCAAGGGCTGAGAGAAGGACAGGGAGATCACACACCAGTTACCGTCGCAGGCAAAACAGACTCAACATAGGGAGATTAATATAATTTATTGCCTATCACTAGCGGACTAGAACAGTGAGAAACTACCAGCAAACTACAAACACCTTCCCCCATCCACCCTCTTCTACCTCCTCCCCCCGAGCGGTGCAAGGGAACCAAAACTTTCTGTAGAAATATGGATACCCTCCTCCTTGTGGACTAAATAGAGACTGAGAGAAAGAGCAAGCAAAAGAGAGATTTTGTCCCTGTCTCTCCAGGGCTAGAGCTGAGTGGTAGAGCCTGGAAGCTCTTCTGAGCTCTTGGGTCTGGTTGAACAACCCAGATAAGTCTCTGCTTTATGCTACAAATTTCCTCCTATGTCCACTTGCAAAGGAGGAAAGAAAGCTATGGCATGCTGTAAGCAGTTTCCCAGTCCAAATGAGAAGAAGGAGCAGAAACAGGACCCTGAGATGTACTTCAGACCACATGCCTGCAGGTTAGTTTGCACACAACCTGCTGGCTTCAGAGTCAGGCTTTGAATAGAGCCCTGTGTGACCTACAGGGGTGGATCAACAGTGGAGCTACTGGTGATTATGGTGTTGCCCTTGATTTTCCTGTTGAAAATGCAGAGAACTCCCATTTGTTTTTATTTCAGACTCAACAAAAAACAAATCCAAATGTTTCCACACTTTTAATGAAATAAATCCAAATTCTGTTTCCTAGTCACATAGAGAAAAAAGCCCTCCATAGCAGTTGTTACATTAGAGCATCCTCCTGTACAGCTTTTACCTTTCAAATGTTTATTATTATTATTATTATTATTATTATTGCTTGAATCTAATTGAACATCCACCTCATTTCAAATAACATTTAAAAATGTATCTCTTTTCTTTTGCTTAAATCTCTTCTCTCTGTTTATTATTCAATTCAGTTGGATAATTACATTCCTTAATGTCATTACTCGCTATTTTTCCCCATTTCTTTTGTGCAGAGAGATTGCAGACCTGAATCTGATCTTTGGTAAAACCAGTACAGTAATCTGAAATCATTGGATTTATTCCAGTTTTTACTGTAGTGTAATACTATCAGAACCTAGCCTGTTTGCTTCACCCTTAGTTCACAGTTTATGTTATCAACAGTAGGTTATGATTGCTCCTAGCTTCAGTATGGGGTTGTACACAAAAAATCTGCCCCCCCCCCCCCCCCGATGGGCTTTCTATCAGTTTGTCTGGTGCAAAGCACAGTATAAATTTGGTGAAAATTTCAGAATAGAGGCTTAAGTATTATATTAAGGGGAGAGCTCTGCATTGCCTGTCCATGTTGGGCTTCCACTGTGTCTGGTGCCTCTGCCAGTGTCTGGGGTGTTGCTCCTTGCCTGGCTTTTCTGCCCCAACAGTAACATCGAGAAGTGGATTGCATTCATCTTCCCCTCCTGCTGGCTGTATCAGCTCTTTCTGCTCGCTGGCAAAGTGGAGCTGCAGTGTGTTTGGATCCGCGGGTTCATGGTTCAGAGGAGCAAGAGGAGAACACTGAGCCAACTGGGGGAGTCTTTGACCCGTGAGGATTTTGGAGGGCCGCAGAGGCCACAACATGGTGCAGCGTCCATCATGAAGTAAAAGCTCCTGGTCACTGAAGACAGTCAAATTGGCTGGTTTACTTAAGAGGCGGTGAAAGGAGAAAGGCAGCTGCTGCCACCACTAGTTCTTTCTGAGCTAACTGACCCCTTTTTCAAAGGTTTACTAGTGGTGTAGTAGTTACTTGGTGGCAGTATATTGATTCATATCCATATTCATATGGTATCATATGACAGTACCAGGACCACCTTGTCTAAAAGATCGCCATCTTTTTCACATATTGGAGGTAAAAACGAGCATTCCTTGTCCAGCGTGGTTCTGCAATGGGATGGGGCAGGGCTCAGGGTCATCCCTGTTTCATGCAAGCTGGCTCAGAAATTGTGTCGACAGCTCGTGTGAGGAGGTGCTTCACAAGTTGCAGAGGAAACACTGCTGTTGGACAAGGTCATTGCAGTTGTAGCCTTTATTCATGGATGGGAAAATTCCTCTTCTCTTCCACACATACTGTTCCTTGGATACTTATTCCTATGGGGCTTTGGTTATGAGATTGTTGGCTTTTTTGTTTATGATAGGCCACGGCTCCAGATTTCTTCTTCTGTGGAACAACAAGTGTATTTGAGGGAGCGAAGCATCTGGGTGGTTTGGTAGCCTGCTTCTGTCTATCCTTCATGCCGACATTAGCAGAGGAAAGGCAGCATCAGAAGTAGCCTGAGGAGAAAGGAACGATGCTGGGAGTTGTCAGGAGTTATAGTTATTATCAGCACACAGCTGGAAATTTGATAAACAGCCTGATCAAAAATAACAAGAAAATTATTCTGTTATTGTTGATTCTGTGCATAGTTCTGTGCTTTCCCCAGCATTTAATTGTTTTGGGTTTTGTTCCCCCTATATATCTTTGTATGTTGGAGGCTATACAGTGTTTAATGTACCATTTATAGATCTGTATTGTGTCACAGATTGCAAAGACACCCACCACACTTGCCTGCTCAATGCCTGGCTTTCACATGTAGTCCCCAGGAGTCAGCACGTTCCTGTGGGAGCTTGTGGGCTGGGAGTGGGCAGAGGGGTGGGGATGAAGCACAGCTTTCCTTCCAACCTAATGACTGCCTGCCAGCACAGCTGAGCTGGCAAAGTGAGTGTTGTCATTTGCTTCTGGCATCGTCCACACAACTCGTTCCTGTTTCCCAGAGCCAGGGAAGAGCAAGAAAAACATGTGCCGTGCAAGGGGACTCGTTTAAAGCACACGCCCCATGTGGCTGCAGGGAAGTTGATTGACTGCCCCTTTCAGCTCACGCAGGATTACTGGGAAAGCAAGAGCAAGAACCCTGGCATGTGTCGAAGCAGCCAAAACGTACCGAGATGAGTTGGGGCAGTCCCGATGCTCAGCACCAGCTAACATCAGGTGCTGTGCCCAGGGACGTGGGCGACTCTGCCTGCACTCCTGGAGTCAGTGTGGGGAGGGAGGTGACGGCAGTCATTCCCCCGGTGGTCCTTTGGATGAACCCTTGTGCTCTCGGCTACCAATGGAGGGAATTTAATGAGACTAGTCAGCTAATGTGGGTACCAAAGGTTACGCAGTATGACTGCACCGTTTTCCCCTAATTGTTTCACAGAATCACAGAATCGGTGAGGTTGGAAGGGACCTCTGGAGACGCTGTCGTCCAAACCCCTTCTCAAGCAGGGTCAGCTGGAGTGGGTTGCTCCGGGCTGTGTCCCGCTGGGCTTTGAGTATCTCCGAGGACAGAGGCTCCCCAGCCTTTCTGGGTAACCTGTGCCAGGGTTTGGTCACTGGCAGGGTAAAAAAGTGTTCTCATACGTTCAGGCAGAATTTCCTGAGCTTCAGTTTGTGCCCGTTGCCTTTTGTCTGACTGGGCACCACTGAGAAGAGCCTGTCTCTGTCTTCTTTACTTTAAATTTCCACTGGGAATTTATACACGCTGGTAAGATCCCCCTGAGCCTTCTGTGCTACAGGCTGAACAGCCCCAGCTCTCTCAGCCTCTCCTTGCACAACAGATGCTCCAGTCCCCAGTCTCCTCCATGGCCCTTCATTGGACTCTCTCCAGTATGTCCATGTCTCTCTTGTCCAGGAAGCCCAGCACTGGACCCAGCACTCCAGGTGTGTAGCACCAGTGCTGAGCAGGCAAGGATCACTTCGCTCGACCTGCTGGCAACGCTCTTCCTAACGCAACTTGGAAAGAAAATAGCGTTATATAACTGGATTTAAGCAAAGCAAACAAAAAGGTGCAGAACTGGATTTTTGGAGACATGGCTGGACGTTGCTGGTGCTGTCTATTCAAAGGAATTTGGGTCCTTTTCAGCACACATACGACATCTTTAGCAGCACTCAGTTTACTCTTACGTAGAAACGGCCAGAGTTATCTTTGTTTGCACTTGGTCCCTTTGACAATTGAAAACTTGCCGAGGAGGCCAAAGGGGAATGGAGAGGAGGGGGAAGAGGAAGCAGGTGGGACTGGAGCTGTGTTAGCAAGTTTGGGGATGTTTTGAAATCATTAAACAGCAAAGGAGCTTCCGTAAGTCAGGTTTTGCTATTGAAGTTTATTTTTTTTTCTGGTTAGGTCTTTAATAAAATTCTGATTTGTAAGACTGACCTCACACTGGCAGTTTAGTACTGGCAGGCCAAGTGGAGATGCAGACCTAATAAACCTGTGTAGGAGTAGCTATAAAATAAGGAAAAAAACCCCTTCCATTGGCCAAGAGATTTGGGTGATGACTGTGTGGAGAGCAGAGAGCTTTTGAAACATCTGAAGCTCGTGTGGGACACATGGTAGCATTGCAGGAAAGCTATCAAGCAAAAGATTTATCAGGGAAAAACTGGAAGACCAGGAATGGTTTTAAAACCGGAGGAACTGTCATCCTCTTGCTGCACACAACTTAATCCCTGTTACCTCCAAAGCCCCCAGTAAATCGTATAAAAGCAGTTTGCTAAGCTGTGCTCCTCAGTCCTTTGAGAGGACCTTCTGGCTGCTGCAGCCCTGTCCTGCTGCCGGGCTGGCTGGCGTGCCCATCCCGAGCTGTGGCGGTGCAAGGCGCAGGCACATACATCCTCGTCGTCCCTGCATGCAGTAGAAGCATGTTGCCTTTTTTTTCCCTTTCATGATTTTTACCAATCAGAAAATGCAACAGAAGATGAATAGCACTGCTTGAATTGTCACATTGCATGGTTGGAAGCTTGGAAGTTGGAAGCAAATTTATAGTTTAAGACAATAAAATTTTCTAAATAAAGAAAGGCTTGCAGAGTGACCTTTCCTCTTCTTGAAGACTTGATTGTGCAGCTGTTCTCTCCTGTATTTTCCTAATGCATATTCATAGATTTTTCACCAGGAAAAAAACATGTTTGGGAAACCATGATTCTAAGCTAATTAAAAATAGTTTTCATTTTAGAAAATTAAATGTGTTGGCAGTCGCTTACTCATTGCTAATGGGTGATTGTACTTTTTCGATAATAATAAGAGATTCAATGAAACCCTAAAAGAAGTTAGAATGTGATTAACTAGATAATCTGTGTATTTGAGTTTTTATTCCCAAATAAGACGGATCTCCCAGAGCCAGAAGTGTGAGTTTATATTTGATAATTATATGAGACTCTTGAGCTTTCTTGCAGATTGTAATTAAATTCTGTAGGAAAAGAACTTTAAAACGAGAAGAAAGAATGGATGCCTCTAATTACAGGAAGGCATTGTGACAGGCTTGGTCAGCTTGTTCAGTCCCTCATCTCAAACAGAGCAAGGCAGAATATGTGCCATACTGTACTGGAGAAACAAATAAGGGTACAGAACCCATCAGTCCCAAATTATACCTTCCTCAAATACTGGTTGGTTCTGTGGAACAGTTTCTGAAATTGTTTATTAAGATCTTAGCCATGGTTTTCGTTGATTTAGTAGAGGATATTGTATGTTGAGGTGCATCAGAGATGGCTGGAAGGTGTTTAGGACTTACTGGACAACCTGTGGCTGAGCAAGCAGCTTACCAAAACTAAGGACCTGCAGCACAGAGGCAGAAAACCTGTGTCTCATTTCTCTGAATCTGATGATAGAAAAGGTTTTATGTATGGATGCTTGTCCAGCTCTTTATTCAGGTATTCTTACATATGTGCAGACCCACTCCATTTTCTGTGGTGTTTTATGTCCACGCTACCAGTAGTGATATAGCTAACTTTGGAAGATGGTGCTGATTCACAGGTTCTGTCTGCTTCAATGTCTGTGCAGTGCCAGGTCCAAGGGCTGTAGAGCTAACACGATGAATGCAGAAAAGTTATTTCTACGTTAGCAATAACAGAAAATTTGTCAGTCAGAAACACCTGATCTTTGTCCATTGAAGATGCTTTTTTTTTTTTTCATGTGTAAGTGTCGTTAAGATAAATATTAATGGAGATGAGGATCCAGGTGAAAAGAGTCAAGTAAAAGCATACTTGGCTAAATTAAGAGAGCTGGAAGATGCCTTATGAATCTACCTAAGGTAGTTACTATAATTGCTGAGAATCTTTAAGGGTCCTCTGGGTCCTAAGCAGAGCACCTTATGACTGCAAAGGGTAACATAGTTTAAAGGAGAAAAAAAAAAAAAGAAAAGAAAAGGAAATAAACAGGCCCCTTAAAGATTAAAACAAAGGAAACAATCTGTTGTTTCACTTAAAAGCCATCTGAGCTAGAACTAGTGTACTTTAGTCTCAGTGGGATTTAAATTCAGATTGTGCCAAATTAGGTCAATCTTATACAAGAGAGGATGGGGACTTCAAAAGTAAGGCTGGGGCAGTTGTTCTAAATACTATAAATTGCAAACCCACCCTTTAGCAAACCAGGTAATTTCTAGACATCTGCACATACAATTAGGCCTGTGGTAATTAACTGAAAGGTTGAACTCTCCAATATTTGTGCTAAGTTTACCAGCTACAAAGTAAGTTTAGCACGAGCAGCGTGCTGCCCTTAAGTAAAAGCTCTGTGGGTCCGTGTAGTAGGGTTCTCATAGTTCAGAGAAGATGCAGGGCCCCAAGCAAGAAAGTGCTGCAGCATCTTGCTGCTGGGTTGGAAGAAGAATGAGGTGCAGAGCGTGAAGGAGCATCCGCTTGCTGGAAGCACCCCAAGAAATTGTGGACCAGGTCCACCTTCAGCTGCATCTGTGCACGGTGCACTCATCTAATAGCCAAGGTCCCAAAGACATCTCTGGCTGGAGTTTCCAGCTTGATGGGTTGTAGCACTTTGCACTTTTCAAACATGGAATTTCTCAGTTTTGTACCAGCTGAATGCTTTGTAGAAAGATACTTTCCTTCTCAGTGTTGGGGGTGTTTGTGCAACTGAATTGTGTGCTACCTTGGCAAAGGGGCTTGCCAGCAGCCCTGGTCGTCCTGTTGGGCTGTGGGAGGGGATGCTGTGGATGGGGTGAGGACTGACCAGGCAGGGATGTCGCCAAAGGTTCCCCTTTGGTGGCCATGTGGTGTTTCAGGCAGAGAGCTGGTACCACTGGTAGCACGGCACCGGGGTTTATATTGGTCATGCGCAAACCAAGAGGAATGGGAAACTTTGCACCTGTTCAAGGATGGTTCCTGTAAAGGGAGTTTTATAAATATATTGATTCACTGGAAGAGAACAAAATATCTCCTGAGGAGAAAGAAACTAAACTTAGAAATAGGGGAAGATGCTAAAAGCAATAGATTAATATCAGGAATGGGTGGTGACATGGACTAGAAATCAATGCATTCAATGTGGTTCTGTCGTTAGAGACAGATGCTATACTGGAAGATAAAAATGGAAATGCTAAGCTTGGCTCAGAAAAGAAATTATTCATCTCTTTGCAGTGCTGTATAGGACAAGTTAAGTACTGTGTGTCATCTGATTAAAAAATAATTGAAAGACATCTCCTGTCATGAACAAACTGTAGTACAGTAGTACTGGAACAGGTTAAAGGAAAGGATTTCTTAAAAGATATCTCAAAGGATATCTCAATCGAAAGACCAACATCAATAGCACTGAATGTCCTGTACTTACATATACACACATATATATTTTGTGTTTCTGTATGTTTTATGTGTAATATTTAGAAGTATGTATGTAGGATGCATATGACAAATGTAATGGATATCTCTGGAGTTAACAGTGTTGCGGTATAAACCAGTGTGTGGACTCTCACATTGCTTCCTCACAGTGGAACATCCAGTGCTTTATGTTACAAACCTGTCTGTCCATAGCCCTGTACCTGTGAGGAATAGCTGCTAACGTGAGTGTCATATCAGAGAGATTTTCAAGAGAAAGATAAAGAGGAATTCTGTGGACATCTCTGAATGTGTGAGAAGTTTTTGTTAAATTTTAAAAAAAAAAAAAAAGTGAAGTCATCTTTTTCAGCCTTAGTGTGAAAAAAAGCTAGAAATTACAGAAATCTCTAAAAAAGAGAGGCAAGTTTTCAAAGTGGTAGTAGCGCTACGGTGAGATGGAGTAGTAGGAACACCCCCCCCACCAAAGCCAAAAGAAAATAAATCTTTCACTTAGGTATTAAAGACAAAAGAGATTTCTTTTCTTTTCATCATTAATTTGTCTCCAGGCCTTGAGACATCAGAATGAAAGATGTTGTATTTTTCACCATTTCAGCCTCTAATGTTCAGGCATCGCTTAGGTTCCTGTTCACTAGGGAATCTGTAAAGTTGCGTTTGACTAAAAGCAGCAGTGAGTGCAAAACGAGTGATGTGTTCGAGCTTTGTCGCTAATCAAGTTTAAAATGATCACAGCAACTTGGCTAACTGTATTAATTTATTTCTTCTTAAGGCAGAATGGGGAAACAGAATAGCAAGCTGGCCCCTGAAGTGATGGAGGATCTGGTGAAGAGCACGGAGTTCAACGAACATGAGCTAAAACAGTGGTACAAAGGATTTCTAAAGGACTGTCCAAGTGGTAGACTGAACCTCGAGGAGTTTCAGCAGCTCTACGTAAAAGTAAGTTACTTATTAAGTTCCTACTGTGTGGCCATAGAAAAGGTTGCAAAGTAATACAAAGCAAGCACATGGTCAAGAGCTGCCCTTCAGCTAGACTAAGGAATTCCTTCATTAGGATAAGCAATGGTGAATGTAAGGAGATAAATAGGAAGTGCTACACTCATTGTGCCAGTGCTTCCGATAGCTACAGTGACCAGAACCAAAAGTTTAAGAAAAAAAGCTGTGGTTTACTCAAAGAAATACACTCCCTTCACTCTGTAATTTATGGGCCTCTTTCACCTTCAACGAGAGGTTGCACTCCTGTTCAATAAACCAAGTTCTACCTGTGTGATACCACTGGAATATAAACCCTGTGGTTGCTGGACCTACTCATATAAAAGACTGTCCTTTTGGTTTCAAGAAGAGTAGTGAGGCTTCAAGGCAGTATGTCCTGCAGATAAATTATGCACCATGTACAAAGGATTTCCTTCTCTAAATATTAAGTGTTGCCCTTCTTTTTTCTCTACTGTCTCTTTGCCCTTGTTAGATATGAAAGGAAAGCCGTGCTGCTCAGTTTATTTTCTTTTTATTCTTCATTATTTTATCAAGTGCAACATAGTCTTTTCCTTACATTTAGTATGTATTTATTCTGTAACAAGAAGTGCATGGGGGCAGCATAAGAAGTGTATTCATGTTACAAAGATAATTATATTTTAATTCAGAATCGAGTGTCTGCCTAAAGGTCAGAGACTTCAAAGTAATTTTAATTAGGAGGAATACTGGATGGTGATGATGAACAGTAGGATCAGAACAGTTCATAAATACAATGTGAGGTTCAATAAAAATTAAAAAAGCCTTTCAAATGTGTTAATACTGAGCACATTGACAATTTCTGCAGACAAGTGGGACCATCCATCTTTTCCCTTAAATGCATACTATAGTCCTATCCCGAATTTCTTCAGTCTTGAACCAGATCACTCTGTTAATTATCATCTAGCCCCTTTTTCCTTCTAATGAGTGGTCTTACAAAAACTGCTAACTTCAGCTTACATAAATAAGTCTCTGTCTTCATATTTTAATATTTATGGCTAGAGATGTTGCCTCACAATCTTTTTCTTAAAAAAGACTGACTTTGTTATAACTGTCATTTTCAGATGAAGGAATTTTTACTGCCTCAGGTATTGTGCTTGTTATTGACTGATAATTTATAGCTTCTATTTTAAATAGTACTTGGTGTACATCCACAGGATTAGACATCTAATCATTTCTCTTACGTGTTTCTAAAGAAAGTAAATGGTCTTTACCAAATATTCCTAATAAAGTATGTCAAGTGTTTAACTCTTTAGAAATCATTAATTTCTTTTTAGCAAATTATAATAAAGTTTTTTTTTTTTTTTTAACGATTTTATGTGTTCTGGGGGAAGATATCTTCTGAAAATAGCTCGAAGCTGTTAAGACTTCCTCCCTTTGAGAGGCTCTTTGAAGTGTTCACAGATAATTCACGAGATACTTTACTCGTGGAGGAAGTACCAGAGAGTAAATTCAGTGTCAAGTTTACAACATGGTACTGCAAAATGTAAAACAAAGAGTACAGAATTACTGAAATCTGGAGACATCTCTGTTGTCTTACTGAACAGCAGTATCTGGCTTTTAGTTTTATGGCCTCATATATTTTTAGAAATGCACACTAAATAAGATTGTCTCCCTTGCTTTGGTAGTTATGCTTTTTGAGATCTGCTCTGTAATGTTGCCGTCATATATTTAGTCCAGTTTATTGTCATTCTATATATAATGTCTATATACAGGGTGAAATACTAATTTTGCAGAAGAGAAATACGATTAGCTGTAGTAAATCCAGAGCTTTACTTCTACTTCTGTCACTGAAATGCTTCTAAAATAATGGCCCTCGGCTGTCTGAGAAGCTAATGGGCTGAGTATAGTCAGTGGTGGCGACTTCTCGTCCGTAGGATGTTCTGCCTGCCCTGGCTGCAGACAAAACCCCAGATCCGACATTTGATCTTTCTAGGAGAAGCCACCAGCAGGAGACCCAAATCATTTTTATTACATTTACAGCATTTCAGTTCCTTTAATGCATATTCAGGGTAAAAATGTATGAAGCTGATATTGATTAATAATTTCTCTGCATGAACTTATAGGTGGGAGAGATGACATTGTTGGTCTGAACTGAATTTTATCAAAGAAGATTTCTGTAAACAAGTATACTTGGAAAAGAAAGCACTACTTTTTTTTTCAATACGGATTTACATTTTCTTTAAATGATAATGTTTCTTTGTTCATGGGACTTGTGTGGTATGCTTTCAAGAGGATTGATAAAAGAGTGTTGGTCATCTTATTAACATGAAAAGAAAGCTTTTCTTTTACTCATAAACAATAGAAAATATCCTCATCTTAAAGAACAAACACATTTTAGGTTTCTCAGGAGCATTATTTTGAAGTGAATTTCCCAGTTATCTCTAGTTACTACACTTCTGGCATAATTACAGAGTGGGGTGCACAATCTTGGGGCACACAAACTGCATTTTTTTGGAGGAAACTTATCTAGAAGATGTGTCCTGGATCCACACCTAAGGTATTACCGTTTCTAATGCCTGCTAATAGACAATTACTCCGGGGGTCCGAGCTAGAGCTGGTCTGAATTAAAACATCCAGAACATGTGTGATGTGGATGTCAGGTCCTCAACACTAACTCTTCCACTCTATGTATTTGCGTCAATTGTACTGTGCTGTTTACTGATGTAGATGAAGACTGTATTGACTAAAAGGGGAATTACTCTAGCTTGGCTTGGAAGCATTTGCTATTGAAGTTTCCATTAGGAATACAAATCATGCAATGCTTAAAATAAATAGCAGTTGTACAAATAGACTCTGCAGAAAAATTATTTGCAGCACTTTTAGTGGAAGTGTCTATAAAAAATATTTAATCAAGAACACTCTTAAATTAACAGCAAATAGGAGGAAATATACTTTATACTGATGCATATTTAATATTGCTTGCAGTCTCACAGGTTCAGTAAAACTTACTGGTACATTTTTGGGTGCACAGGTTCTTTTCGGGATGCAGAATCTGTGACAAGCTGTTAGGGCTCATGAGTGATTCCATGGTGCTGAATGAGGTGAAGGCTTGTACAGTTTTTAAATTAATTTACTGAAGACTTGTTTGTAGACTGTAGGCCCAGAGCCACAAAGAGGCCTAAATGCTAAACACCACGTTAGCTGCCCTGACAGTCTACACAGAACATGGGAGTGGGGGAAATTTGTGGATACCATTCTGAAAAAAAAATAAAAATCAAGACAGCATGTTGTAAAGAAATGTGCCAGTGCAAAGCCACAGGGTAATGCTCAAGACAGGAATTTGTATTAAATTCCACATTTCTCCAGGATATATGCATCTGTTTCCATATGGGAGTGGTATCCTTCAAACATTTCCTGCAGAGAAATATCTAGGACATTAGAAGTCAAAGCAAAACCAGGTGACTGGAGTCCTTTTACTTTCTCTCTTTAGTAAGGAAGATAACGTGAGTACCTTGTCGTTACCACAGTGCTTTAAGTACTCATCAAGCTGTAGGAAACCTGGTTTCAATTATCATGTCTCTGTAAGGAGTTTGAATCTGTACTACTCACCCTCTGTAAGTGCTCTACCTATGATGAGATAGGTCCTTCTGATCTGCTGGCAAAGCCCCTGTCAACCTCTTCTGCTGCAGAAAATAGTGATAAGTAGCTCAGCAGGTCCGTGGGACAGTCAGGAACCTACAGTTTGCATCTACAAAGTCAGTGTTCTTAGCATTAAGCTAAATCCTTGTTTGTTTTGTTCATTTTCTTTTTTTTCTATCCTAAAAATTCATTAATTCTTTTATCTTATGTAAAACATCATTAGCATTGTGGGCAGAGAGCAGAAGAAATTAATATACAAAATTCTCATTAAAGTAAAATATACCAATAAAACATGCTGGAATGTTCCCGTCATTCTTTAGGGTTCCTTGCAGTCTAGAGGGCCAAATACATTTTGCTTCAGATCTTTTGAATTCACTGGGCTTAGATGAATATGCCCTAGAGTGTGCAAGTGTGCATAATCAGTACTAATGTTCACAGGAATTACGCGTGTTTATTAAGTGGAAAATAGGCTTCTATATTGTGATAGTTGTTGGAACTGGGTCACTGAACATGAGAAGAATATCCTCTGGATTAATAACAGAAACAAGCACCAATGGTCCTTTAACTGGAAGGGTAGGGTTGAGAATTATAGTAGAATGCTAGCATTAAATAAAGTGAGTTGCTTTGTGAATTTATTGTGCATCTATTATTTAGCTCTGTTTTGGGGTTTTATAGATAACAATTAACTGAAAAAATATAGTAATGCCATTTTATTAATTACAATCAAATGGTCTGTCATATTTTTGGCTTCTATCTCACATTTCCTGCCTTGAAGGCAATTGATTTCTAGTTGCTCATTTTAATATCTGTAGAAAAAAAGAATCTCAAAGATCTATTGAAATGTAAGTGGGTATATTTGCATCCTCTTCTTCTCTATCCAGATTTTCAAGACAGAGTGGCATCCTTCTAAAGATGGCACATTGCTCCTCAAAATGTTAGGCTAGAGCTGCATTTTAGGCTTTCAGTACGTGTGAAGAAGTGGGATTCCAGAACAACACAGCTGTGTTTGCAGATGCCCTGCACATAGATGCAGTTCCTCTGGTAACAGCTGATTTTCCTGGGATCATCTCTTTTAACTGGAAGAGCTGTGCTGGTTTTACAAATGCTCTTTGGCCACTGAAGTTCTCCCTATAACAGGAGTAGTTTTTAGATATATTATACCAATACTCCTGTAGTGCTAAAGAACTACAGCATGATTTGAAATCAGACAGGTTGTAAAAAGTACTGATGTATCTACTCATACAATGATTTTCGTCCATGCTATTGCTACCTTCCAGAAGACCGCATCTGTGGTGCTTAGTCTTCCTGGACAAAATGGTAGTATGTCTTCCTGGGCAGTAGGGCAGGTGCACCACCAAGTTTTACCTGCAACTGAGAAAACACCATATGTATTTCTTCATTGTAAACATGACTCTAAAAATCCTTGAATGGGTTATTAGTACTGCTGTGTTATTGAATTTTTTAAGTTGATATGGGATAATAAAGCCATTATTGTTTCATTAGAGCCAATTAGAAATAGCATTAGATGCAAACAAGTAAAGAATAGCTCTGGTCCAGGGGCATTACAAGGCAACTCTATAAGAAGCGGCACATAATGTATATAGACAAAATCTCTTAAGTAAGCAGCACATAAGTAGACAGAAAAACTCTTTTAAGTAAGGAAGAGACTAGAAAGAAATAAGAGGAACAATACTGGCATCAGTGAAAGTTTTGCTTTGTGGGAGGGTTGTAGAATGATCTGCTAAGTGAAGATTCTTAATGCATTCCTCAAACACTTAATCAAAATCCGCACATTTGGAACAATTACAGTAAAATCATTAGAAATAAATGCTCCTAAAGAGAAAAAAAAAAAACTTTCACGAGAAGTGCAGTGAAAGTTCCCGTGAAAGGAAAATTAATATAGCAGAACCTAAAAGGGAGAGTGTAAGGTATGCTGAAAAGCAATGTATTTGCAGTCCAGCATTATCCCAGGGGAGAGCTTTTCAGGCTGAAGTATATGTTTAGTACTCCAAAGCTGTATTAGAATTGGGTTCTTTTGGTAACTTTAAAAACAAAAAAGATCACAATTGCTTTTCATACATAACTCTTTTTTTTCTTTTTCTTTTTTTTTTTAAAAAAATGGGCATGATCTTGCTGGCTGGATGCCTTCCATGCAAACTGCTTTTGCCATTATTCCTCCTCCTCTTTCTCCGTATAAACATGAATAGTCAGGTGCTGTGCCAAAATGCAGGCCTACTAGAAAACCACATAAGAGGCTTATTATATGTTTCAAACAGAAGCTGAGATTGTGCTGTATGAATGTTAAAACAAAGGCCAAGAGTGCTCCTTACACATAAAAACAAAATCAAACAAACCCGGAAGGCAGTCTTAACTTTGAAGCTGACTTTGAATGGTTTGGGGAAGGGGAGGATGCTGGTAACATGCCCTTCTCCTGCATTTCTTTCTCTGCATGGATCCCAGGAAAAATAATGGCTGGAAGTCATTTTACTGAGCATCTTTTAGAATCTGTCTTTAGGATACAGAGCTTTAAACAACCATATTGAAGAACAACAGTAAATAAACACGAATTCTCATTTAAGCTGCACAGTAGAATGAAAACAGTAATTTTCAGAAGAGGACCAGCACACTGCATAGTGAACTTTTCTGAAAATATGGCCATAAATCACAACACTGGATACTAAGAGCCTTTATAAAAGAAGAATGGAGCCACTTCAGATTGAAATCCTAATCTCATTGAAGCTAATGGGAGTTTTCATTCCTGATCCTTATTTAAGAGCTTAGAAATGCACTGAGCTCTTGAAGTTGTTTATTATCCCAAGTCCTGGGAAGTCTGGTGTGAGCTCCATTAAAATCCAGTCCTGCAAGCTGGATCTGGTGTCTGGAGAGCACCTCTCATGAAGTGTAATGAGCATACACAATGCTAGCTGTCATTTAAAGGCAGCAGTTATTTAAAAACTAAATCTGTATGGATGAGTGTTGAGAGTAAGGGTCCTGAAGTTATTAGAAAAGCAGATCCAGAGGCAAAGAAGGACAAATACCTTTCTTTTTGCAGCATTATGGCTAGTGGCTAATTTTAAAGGCTAAAATATATTTTTCTTTGTTTTTGTTGCAGAAGCACAGCCACATAATGGCCCATATCCTCCAGACGATCTCTGGAGAATCTAAATCTAGAAAATGAGGAAGTTGGGCAATTCTAAGAGATGAAATCTAAATAGCTAAATCTTAATTGCTGCAAATAGCAGCTTGTGGAGTGTTCAGGCTTCTGGGATGAATCTTCCTTATAACAATTCAGTTACATATGCTGACACCCCCTCTATGAGAGGAAGGAATGATGGTCACAGGAATCCATAAAGCAGTCCAGCTGTCTAAAGGCATCTCCAGGGCTTAGAGTCAGCAGATGTGTGTGGATATGAAGGTTCAGACAAAACCTTTGGTTATTACTCTGGACTGAATAGTTCTGTAGTGCAATGGTTATATGTGGTTCCTGGAGGCACTCTAAACTAACACGAAGTCCAAAACATTTAAAAGAGTATGTCTGGCCAGAGAAAGACGATCCAACCTGGACTGGAATGCTTAAAAATCTCACCATATACATGTGTGCCCTATTTTCTAACTTGTCCTGATAGAAAAAGCCAAACTGGGTAAATTCTTCAATAACAGCATGTAAATTACTTTTACTGCCTTTTTTTTTATTTTTTATTTTTTATTTTTGAAGGAAGCTTGCCAGTTCCAAAAAACATCATGCATTTTTATAAGGAACCTTGTTCCTTTACAGCTTACCTTTGCTCTGTGTTAGATTCCTTCAGAGAAATCAAAACAATGAATTTTGGATGCTGTAATTATTTCTGTAGCAAAACACTGAATTAATGAATACAGTTATGATTTCCCTGAAGGATAATACAGAAGGCGTGGTGCAGCTTTGAAGGAGAGAGCCACTGTTAACACATAATGTCAAAGACTTCAAAAAACACCCAAACACAGCAAACCAACTGTCAGAGCCAAGTCCCATAGCTGTTATGGTGTTCAGGTTTACTATTTCTTGTGACAATACTTATTTTAACAGTATTGCAGTAGTCTTTAGAGCAGTTGTCAAGACTGATCAGTGATTCACTACCTTTACCCAACCTGTTACAAAAGTCAAGTAATTTGGACTTTTCATCCTGAAACTTCCTGTCTCCCAGCTCCCTTCAGACCACCTCAGTGCTTTCCTTCTCATTACAAGGAAGGCTGTTCACAAAACTAGTGTAAACCCTTGAGGACTGTGCAGTGGAGAGAGAGATTAGTGATGTCGACTGTACTTTTTTAAGAGATATTCCCTTCTCTTGCAATCTAAATAAAATAAAGTTAATGGAGCATATAAACTCTCTATATTATATATGGATAGTCAAGATACAAATGGTTAAATCATTTGCTTAAGGTTACCCTTTATGTCTTTGGCAATTCTTTCATGGGTCAAAATATAAATAATGTACTTCATTTTATTTCTTTGAAGTAAGGTTGTGTGTTTTTTTTCTTCTTCCTACAGAATGGTTTGGGAAGGAGTTTCTTTGACTTGTGGGGGTCATACAATGCATGTTATAGTGTGGTATTCACGGCCAGACTTGAATCAAATGTCTGCTTTAGATATACACTGTATATCTGTGGTCTGCAGTTAAGCTGTGACCACCTGTCCTTTAGGTCTTCAGCAGCTTTGATTTGGAAAACTGGATCATCCTAAAACTTGTTCTGAAAGATGGTAAGAATGTGTTTTTGTTTTCTGAGACAAAGTGATCTAAGGTCTTTCAAGGACTCTAGTTTGTCACATTTCTTGAACTAGAAACATTTGTGTTTGTTTAAAATATGAAAAAAAGCTGTTTGGTATTACTGGGTTCCTGAAGGAGCCTTTGAAACCAGGGCATTTCATTTCAACACTGGAGTAAACTAAAATGATGTAAAGTATTTTGTTTTAAAACATAGAAGTGTTTTTCTCTAGTATGAAAGTCTGTTTCCAATATCTCCCATGCACACAAGACCTGGGGCTGAAAACAGCTTTTGTGTTTCGTAAGGCATAAATGGGAACTTGGTGTTCTGAATGAGTCCCATGACCCCGATATGACGTCTCTGGCTCCATGCCTTAGCATCACCCCCATTCTGCTCCCTCCACCCCAGTGAGCTCATCAGTCCTTTAGAAAATTACCTAAGTGATAGGTACTTCCAGAGCTTCTTGTGAGTCACTGTAGCTGGGTATGAATACTCCAAAAATTAAAGGATCCCAGTTGGTCTGGAACATAGCTTTCCAAGCCGTGCATTGCATCTCAGCCTGCTCCATGTGCTTGTGGTGTTTGATATGGCAAATCATGATTACCACTGTAATACATGCTGCTGTGGGTAGCTGCAGCTGTGCAGGTAATGAAATCTGAGGTGTTTTAACAGGGTTCTAGGCTATGGAGAACCCTGGGAGCTCAGTTAGTTGCTAACTTAAATGCAATTTTTATCATCATGTAGACTCTAGTTGAGATTCCAGTCAGGTTTCCACTAATCATAGTCTGTGCATTTCCAGTACCTTGGGATATCAACTTTATTTCTCTTCAATGAGAGTAAATTTCCATCTTTTCATGTTTAATTAAAGCTCATAGGAATAGACTCTTTTCACCGACAAACCTATTGATTGCTGAATTGGGATGACTTACCGCTACTTGGCATGAGAATTAGCTAGCTATCTTAATTGTATATTCAATCACAAACAAAACAAAATGAGAAAAACATGTGGTTTGGAAGATAAAGTGATCAACGCAAGGAAAGTCAGACTAGAGGAGACTGTTGCCATTTTGCAGAAATACATATGGAACATTTTCAGTGGAGTTTGGTGTAAAATACACCTGTATAAGAGGTTGGGGAGTTTGGCTGTCTGGTTGCATTGATAGCCCGGAACTGAGTACTCAAGCTTAAATAGAATCTCCCTGTAGACCAGAGAAACAGCAGCAGAGGCATAAGAGTAAATCAACACTACAGTTCACCTCAAAGTGAGTATCAAAAAAAAAAAAAAGAATTAAAAATTTGTAACTCATTAATTGGAATAAGATTTTATATGGACTTTGTCAGCATTTTTCAATAGAAGCATATTCAATTACCAAGTTATTTCTAGATGCCTGTATCCCCTTTAGTTTGCAAGGATATATCCTAGAATTACTGTTATTCCTTAGTAAGAAATTACACACCTGTATGCATACTCATGACTCTTCACAGCTTTCTTTGAAAGTTATTCACTTTTTTGCTCCTTCCTGAACTGATCATACTAGAAGACAGTTAAAATCCAATTGCAAGATACATGAGTTTTGGCTGTGTGATTCCTGTCCCTGTTGCTAACACCAAATACCTAAGAATTGGTTAAAAGTGAGGAGCAGTCCTTGAATTTCCCTTCGTGTTTGCAGGCTCCAGTTACCAGTATATTGTGTGCCCCTGTTGGCTAGGTCTGTGCCCCTCTTCTTACACTTTTTGGGACTGGCAGCACGTTTAGTTGTGTTGGTGTTTACTAACGTAGCAATTACAGTGCCTAATTTTATAATATGTGTCAACACAGGTAGTTATGTAATTAATTAAAACTAGATATTGTGCAGTGAAGGCCTTGCACGTCAACACAAGTGAAGCCCTCAGATGACTTCAGAAGACAACCTCCCTCCTAGCATAGTTCTGTTTTCACCAGCACAAACTCCAGCCAGCTGCTTCTCAGCCAGCTGCTAAACACGGGTAGCTGGAAGGTGATGCTCTTTGGATGTAGTCCCAGTGAAATGCTAATGTCCTCAGTTCCCTTCAGAGTCTCCCTACCCACACACACATGCCTTAGCCCTGTCAGGAAAGGATGCAGTACTTCTTCCCACTAAATCACTGCTTCCCGCTTTACCTCTCATAGATGCTGGTGTCACCTGGGCAGGTTAGGTGCTGTCCCCTCTACTCAATTAACACTCCCAACTTCATTTAGAAGTAAAACAAATCTCCTTTCCTCAGGGTCCAATTTCTACATTTCAGTATACAGCATCTTCAGCCCAATGAGTCTTATATTGCATGTGGGTTGGTAAACTTGGTGCGAACATCATATGCACACATTAAACTTTTTCCATTTTCTTAATTAGAACAAGTCACTTAGGTGGTGATTCAGTGCCCTGAGTTCACAGTTGCATAGTGGTGACCAAATCCCAAAGCTGTCTTGGAGAAATACAGTCCTACTATTTTGTGCACATCTAAAGCCACAGAAAGGTGCAGCTGAGCATCAGCTTTACAGGAATGGTACTGCACACAATTTTCTTCTCATCTCTTTTGTTGCTCATTTGTACAGAACAAGGGAGTCCTCAACACTCCATTTATTGCCTTAGAACCTCATAGTTCCCCAACTTTGACTTTTTAAAATATAATGTGTATACCAGATTTTTTTTAAAAGAAATTTAATACTTCAAATAACAGTTGACCTGAGAAAGGTAAATCTTCTGTGTTCCAGTATAAGATGGTTCTTAAAAAGTCAGCAGGAAAACTGCAAATGAAATCTAGACCAGTTCTTTACAGTTTATCTAACATCTTATTTTTTTTTGAGCTGGAAGAAATGCTGGTACATGAAATATGATTCTGAAAATGGTAGTTTATAATGGAAATAGTTATAGTATTTAATTGTAAGGATGCTATATTAATATTGGTTTACTGAAGCAATTATTTATCTATCAGTTTTTGCTACAGATAAATACAGTATGTAACTCGGGGAGCTCAACAAATTGCTGGCATTGCGTTAGAACTGCAAACTCCATACCACAAATTAGCCCCTATGGTGTATTAGTCTATCCGCTCATTTATTTTTAAGATTCTTTTCCCCTGGAGTTTTTCTGTATGGCAGGAAAATGGTGTTTAATGGACCTGATTTTATTTTCACAGAGACGTAAATTCTGGAGTTATTCTAATGTACGGCCAAGAACAGGGAGAACAAGCATGATATCTGCTTGTGTCTTCTTCCCTGGCGTGTCCTTAAAACATGAAATATCATGAAAGAGAGCAGATGCTCTAAAAGAACATGTATGGAAACCCAATCTTCACTCTCTGAAGATTAGGTTGCTCATGTAGAAAATCACCAGCAGGTCCATGACAATAAACCTGAATAATAAAATAATGCTAACAGAAATGGTGGAAAAAAGAAGTCTTCGTATGAAACAGTTTCTCGTAAAGGGATGTACCTCTTTGTTACCTCTTTCTGTAAGAATAATTACATTTCTCTAAAGTAAGCAAATCTGTTTCCAAAGGCAGAATTTAACGCATTCAGTATGAAAATTACAATAACACGTAGCCAAATTTATTAAAGGCTTTGGAAAATGATTAATTTGGCACACAAATGTCAAATAGGCATCTTGTAGAAGGGAACTGTCAGTGGGAAATTAGCTCTTGAGCTCTATCCAGCAGGCGATTGTCAGTGTGAGGTGAAAGAACCACATTCAGACTCCATCCAAGAGTGGAATTTTTCCTGCACAGGCACAATAAATACAGTTTTTGCTAGAAATAAAGAGGCTGCCAAATCAACCTATCTGAATAAGAAGTATGTTGTGCTTTACACATGGGAAGAGCGCTCAAGAACAGTTAATCCCTATGAAAACATAATCCCTTCATTATCGCCAATAGTACATGCCTTCAGGCAGTTTTCAGTTATTTGTTTCCATTTTCTATACATGCACCCAGTGTTCTTTATTTCCATGTGATTGTTCATCTCAATCGTTTTCTTTGCTCTCATCTATTTTGGGCTCACACGCATGCTTTTTACATATTGCCAGAATACTGTCGGCTATTTCTAAGTTTCCAGATTCATAGAAATACTGTTCTACTTACAATGCTACAAAAGCAACTACACAGTCCTGAGAGGACCACTGATTTCCATGGAATAGCTAATGTCACTGCCAAGTACACCAGTGAGGAAGAACCTTTTCTCCTTCCCTTTTATGTACAGTAAAAACCTGGAATGGTGTAAAAATCCCATGTGTGGTGTGAGTGAATTAACATAGCTTGCTAGTTGAAGCATTTGATGCAGAAGACAAGGGAATTCATTCTCTTCCAGTTTTCATTGCCAGCACATTGGTGTAATAGCTGGGTCAAGGGACAGCTGAAGTTGTGTTACTGTGCAGACAAGAATGCATGTCTTGGAGCCAAAAGAACGAGGGGAAAAAAAAAATAAAAAACTTTCTACAAGAAAAGCAATTTCTAGTTACAGTGTAGATTGTTTTACCATATAACCAAAGGGAGTAACAGTGCACAAGTCACGCATACAGTGAAGGAGGAGTTTGACCAAAGTGAAAATGGTTCTTTAGTATAATCCACAATGGACTAAAAATGCACTTTTTGAGTTCATAAAACTCACACATTTTGTTATCTTGTTTTGTTTTGTTAATTAACATTTTGTTAGTTAATTCTTGCCATATCTAGGTAACCTCACAAAACGGAACACGATGAGAAAGTAAGTTTTCTACCCCAAGGAGCAAAATACTCTCCCTCTTCCTGGAGTGGGCCAGAAGATGCAGCCTTAGCATCTCCAGGGTCCTGCACAATCCTGGCTGTCAGGCGTGCAGAGTCCTGCACTCTGTGTCTGTCTTTTTTTTTACCCATACCGTGCTTTTCTTTTCTTCTCAGCCAGCTCCTCTCTTTCTTTCCTAGGGCACTGGCTAGATGAGTGGTGAGGCCTGATGTGATGTGTGTATCTTTGTCCTTTTCTTCTCCAGCTTTTGAATTTATGCAACTTTGTCTTGTTAGGCGAGGGATGTTGTGGCTTCACCACAATGAGCAGCTTGCTGTTGGTTGTGCTCATTCAGCCTGTGTTGTGGGCTTTGTCATTTTATTTTCTCTCTCTCTTTACCTTACAAAAAGGGCAGCCCAACATCAGAAAGCCGGCCCAGTCCTTTGTGCCAAAGGGTGACTTTAATTTATAGCTGAAAATATATGTAAAATATGAGCAAATTTCTGCATAAAAAAACAAAGTGAGTGGGCGCAGCTGAGCATTCCATATTCACTGTTAATGAAGCTTTTTGAGAAACACTTTAAGAAACGGATCTCAAATCTTTTACTTGAATTTAAATGAAAGTTCTACAGAAAGATTTTTGAAATTTCTTCCATTTACTCTTTGAAAATATACATTTCTAATTTAGTATTTCAATTTTACTTTTTTTTTCTCTTTTTTTTGTCATCTCTTCATTTGTTAAATTTTTTGGGGCAGTAATTTCATTCAAGTGATTGTGATGTCAAACAGTACAGGTTTGAGTAGTGAAAGAAAATTAAAAAGAGAAGAAATAGAGGCTGGATAAATGTAAATTTACTATAGACACTGGAAGATTTAAAATGCCATATGTTGTTATAAACCTAAGTGTTTTAAACCATAAGACAGATGATGAAGGGAATGTTGTTATGGGGGATGTTATCAAGAGAATCCATTGCATCTTTGATATTACACATCTCTGATAAGATACATAGTTCTGATAAGAACTGTACTGCCCTTTTTAAATAAGTATTTCTTAGGTTATAAAAGAACAGATTGAATAGCCACTGGTCCCATTGAAATCCATGGGAGATTTGACACCTTCTGTGGGAACAAGACTTGGCTTACATTTTGCCAGTTTCTTGTTTTATAACATATGATATACTCCGGAAAAGAGTGACAGATGGCCTTACAATTCATTCTTTTTTTGTCATAAGAATATATTCACCTCTTTTTGTCTTGTGTTTCGAAATTCCTTCTCTCTTGATAACTTCCACAGGCAAGTAATCTGTTGCCAAGCTCATCCTCAAATGGCTAATATAGTATCTGGACATGCACAAGAGAAGAAGCTGGACCAGGCACTCCTGGGAACTCCCCTTCAAGCCGTTTGTGTGTTTTTTAATTTTTTTTTTCCAGTTCATTTTTTCAGGCCAAGCAAATTATATTAGCACATCTCTTAGCCAGATGGTCTTTCAAGTGTCATGAGGCAAGTACAGTCAAAATGCTGTCTGCAGCTAGCATAAGAATTGTATTGGCAACTTGCTGGAGTAAAGGAGTTACATTATGGAAAACCACTGTTGATGGCATTTTGATGATGACTTCTTTTTCTAGTAGGCAGATGAACTATAAGCATGATATCTAGCTGTGGCTGGGGTACGCAGGTAGTAGGTGGCAACCTAGGATACCAAGTAGTGATCTGGCTGGTCTCTGGATTGCCAGTTAGGAACATTAATCTTCCAAGGTAAGGCCCAATGTGCTTAATGTTATCAGATCTTTTCACTTTGTTTATTTTTCCAGCAGCTGTCAACAAAACAGTATTATAAATATCTTGAGTTCATTAGACTAGTTCTCTTTCTTCTTTTCTGCTGGATCCATTGTATGTGTATTGGTAGTGTTGGGTCTATACTAGATAATTAAAAAAGAATAAAGAAATTATTGCAATTGCTGTCCTTCCAGCTAAAAGAAACTACCTGAGAACCTTTTCCAAATTATCTTTCAGTTGATTATAGACATGCAAGGAAGCTTTTCCAGAGGCTAATCCAGCTTTGGTTAACTCCTAAGAATTTGCAGTGAGTGGCTGTAATGATGAAGCCAGCTGAAAGTTCAAATGTTGTGTGACACTTTTGCATAGTTACAAAAATGTATTTTGTCCCTATAAACCTCAAAAGTTCCAGTATTACAGCAGAAAATTATGTGAACACATTATTACTGGTGACCAAAAGCATCTCCAATGGGCAAATCATGTCATTACAAGATAGATGTGTGAGAGAGGTGGCAGAAACCATTCTCCAAAGAAACCTATATCTAAATGGTGCCAGTAAATTGTTAGATGGCTAGAGCTGGGAAGAGGAATCCAGACACTGGTGAGAGGTATTAGAGAGAAAGGCAGTTTTTACATAATAAATTAAAAATGAATCCTAATTGCAATACATCTTAGAGGCTTTACGATGACATTTTGAACGTATAAGCATGTTTCATATCAAGATCTTATGTTTTCGTAGCAAGTTGTAAAAATCACATAGATAAAGTCACTTCACATACTCCTTTTTGTATTGTTAAAGTCAAGGGCCCTGTCTTGCTGCCAGTGTGGTCATTGGCAAGATCTTCTTTCCCTTTGGTGGAAACAAAATCAAGTCCTGGGTGGACTCAGATAGATAATGGGAAATAGAAACTGAGATACTTAAAGGAAAAGGGTGCTTATAGGAATTCATAAAATCTTTCTTTGCTTAGCTTAGTGCAGTTTCATACCACAAAAAATATGATTGTTTCTGATTTTTATTAGTTTTATGATAATTATAATAATTACTTTAAAAGTCACAAGCCAGGAAATTCTAAATGAGACAGTATAATTATAACATATAACCATAATAATGTTTCCTTCCATTCCTCACTTGGGTATTGTGAGGCTTAATTAGTTAATGTTTGTACAGCAGTAAAATGCAAAACACCATACAAGTATTAAGCATTTTTCCAAGTTCGGTTCTTCAGTATAACTGGTTATCTTTCACAAAGGGGGACAATTTAAAAATATACAAACCAAACTGTACTTTATATCTCTCTTGCTGGTAGTTAAGTGGCAAATCACTGTTAACTGCATCAGTATTTCTTATGGACACACTGACACTGTGACAATTGATTTGACCTAGAAATATTTGTTGATTATCATATTTCTGGGCCTTGCAACAAAATTGAAGTGTTCTCATGGGAGCTAGAGACACAGTTAATGAAATGAATAGAGAATGAGTGACACAAGCTGACAAACCATCATATTTACAAGGGATCACAATAAATGGTGTTCAGTTGGAATAAATCACCGAATCACAGAATCAGTTAGGTTCGAAAAGACCTCTAAGATCATCAAGTCCAACCCTTAACCTAGTCCTGCCAAGTCTACCACTAAACCATGTCCCTAAGCACCATATCTGCATGTCTTTTGAACAACTCCAGGGATGGTGACTTAACTACTTCCCTGGGCAGCCTGTTCCAATGCCTCACAACCCTTTCAGTAAAGAAATTTTTCCTAATATCTAACCTAAACTTCCCCTGGTGCAACTTTAGCACATTCCCCCTTGTCCTACTATCACCAGACACGTGGGAGAATAGACCAATCCCCACCTCGCTACAGCCTCCTTTAAGGTACCTGTAGAGAGCGATCAGGTCGCCCCTGAGCCTCCTCTTCTCCAGGCTGAACAACCCCAGCTCCCTCAGCCACTCCTCGTAGGACTTGTTCTCCAGACCCCTCACCAGCTTCGTTGCCCTTCTCTGGAC
>VXAA01004401.1:166183-212022 GCA_013399115.1 Anseranas semipalmata | reverse complement strand
ACGCCAGTCCAAGCCATGAGCAGACAGTTTCTTCAGGAGAATGCTGTGGGAAACGGTGTCAAAAGCCTTGCTGAAGTCAAGGTAGACCACATCCACAGCCTTTCCCTCATCCACTATGCATGTCACTTTGTCATAGGGGATCAGGTTCGTCAAGTAGGGCCTGCCTTTCATAAACCCTTGGTGGCTGGGCCTGATCAACTGGTTGTCCTGCAGGTGCCGCGTGATGGCACTCAAGGTAATCTGCTCCATGAAAATAAAATATTTTGTCCAATATTCAGAATAGGAAATTCTGAAAAGTGACTTCTTCCTTTCTGCTGACCAGAGTTCAGTAAAAAAAAAGAAAAGAAAAAAGCCGTGTGCACTGTGTACATCTGCAATGTATAAATATCAAATGGAGTTAGAGCTCTGGGGATGTTGCATTGTGGACTAGAATATGATGTTTTAAATTATCTTTGGGTTGATGGAGTACCAAACAAGATCTAGGTTTCAAAATAACTGCTTTACTGACGGTAAGAACCAGTCTGGGTTAGGGATGGAAATGCACTTAAGTTAATTTTCAGGAGATGATTAGCACCTTTGGAGGTAGTGCTCAGGTCTTGTGAGTTTAAATTCAGGACATTGCTTATTTAGTCACACTGATCCCTGCCATTGAGATCCAGCACAGATGTAAGGGTTAATTTTGCCATCTGAAGGCCAGTTTGTCATTGAGGCTCCATTAGAATCAATGGAAAGAGAGGCATTTCCAGAGGTCCATATGACATCCAACGATAAGACAAGGGGCAATGGGTACAAGCTGGAACATAGGAGGTTCCACTTAAATATTAGAAGAAAATTCTTCACAGTGAGGGTGACGGAGCACTGGAACAGGCTGCCCAGAGAGGTTGTGGAGTCTCCTCTGGAGACATTCAAGACCCGCCTGGATGTGTTCCTCTGTGACCTGATCTAGGTGTTCCTGCTCCAGCAGGGGGATTGGACTAGGTGATCTCTCAAGGTCCCTTCCAATCCCTAACGTTCTGTGAATCTGTGAATTATTCATTTCTTTATACAAAACCACCTTAGTTTCTTTAAGAGCCAGTGGACTGAAGGATAGTTCTCAAAAGAATTCATCTGATCTTAGACATTTATATATGGAAGAAATTAATGCTACTATGGAAATACTATTCTCTATTCACTATAAAGGGACTCAAATTTCATAGCTGTCTTTCAGACTTAGACAATTAACTTTCAGATGCCAAAGTTAGGTTGTATTCTATGTGCAAAGAATTAGGCCTTAAGCCTGTAGTGATGAACATGTGCACAACCCTCCAGGATGCTACATGCCAGCAGAAGATATTTAAGGACGTGTTGGAAGAGACAGCCCTCATCTTTTACCTGGATCATGCTCAAGTCTATTTGTTTCAGTCTGGGGACCATTTTAGGTTCTGTCTTGCTGATGGTACCATAGAATTAGGAAGCATCAGTTCTAATCCATATGTTTCTATGAGCATATGGACCTGTCAAACACAGATTAAATACATATCTTTTTTAAGCAGAGATGAAATGCTAAGCTTTGGTTTCACATGGACATGTGTTATTGCTTTTAAAAATAGGTTTTAATGGAAAAATGGAGATAATGTGAAATCCCAGTTCTGCAAAGGCAGTGAAAATTTTGCAGTTGACTTTCATGAACCCATTATTTCACCCACTAAATGAAATGGAATGTAATCTGTTTTACTGGTAATCATATGATGGTTAAAATGTTACAGAGATCAATACATAAAAACAATCATAATTAAATATTGACTTTTTTTTTTTAACCTCAGTCTATTATCTAGGTTGTGTCAGGCTGGTTGGCTTTGTATTTAAGACTATATTTTGTTTGGAAAGAATTTTTCTAATCTAATATTGCCACTTACTCTGCTTCCAGCCGATTTATAAACATCCGCTTTTAGCAGGCAAGAGCTTTCCACTTTTGTAACCGCGAGAATTTCCATTATTGCATTTACATGTGTCTCAGCCGCTGCTAAGCAACAGGTCTGAGTTACCTGCCAAAGCTGGGATTTAAATCCCAGGCCTGTAAAAAGGATGGATAGAAATATAGATGTGTAATATACTTAAAATAACAAGTGAAGAATGTGTTTTTGGAAATATGTAGAAATGTGGAGGTATAAAAGCAATAGAGTTCTAATCTAGAAACATGTAAATAAAGGCAATATATTGTGTTAGAGAAAATTTAGAGAGTGAATCAATTTGTTCTATTTAGGTGATTTGTTCTTGAAAATAAACTGTTAGATTGTTCTTGTTTTGCCAAATCTTACCACGAAGTGTTAGGTCTACATGTAGTGTTAGATAGTGGTGAGCAAGGAGTAGGGTGAACATCAAGAAGGAAACTTAGTTAAATATATATAAAATTCACAAATAGACCATGTTTGATTCAGTGTTTTGTATAGTGTTTTTTGTTTTTTTTAAAGGCAAATGTATTTATATTTGGATAAGAAATGAGTCAGTCTCAAGTGTTTTTCAAAGATTTGATTGACTTTCTATTGGTGTTTTTCTTTTTGGTCTCATGTTTGGCATGACACACTTTAGTGGTGGGACTGTTTCTAAGAAATGGTTTAGAAATGCTGTTGCTGTTAATAGCATTAGCATTTAAGGCTAAGGGCGCATTCATTACATGTAATGTTGTACCAACACAAGGCATAAAGATGGTCTTTACTCTGCAGACCTTACAGTTCTTCATTTAAGGAGGAAGTGATGGATAGGGGAAATGGACCACAAGAATAAAAGTGAATAGTGAAACAATAGCAATAGCCACAGAATTCACAATCCAAAAGCCAGCTGAGCATTGCCAAGCCTTTGGTAGCCACAGACAGATTTCAAGAGCACATTTTGAAGAGGAGGAGGTACCCTGCAGTGGGTGCATAGTGGAAGGATGCATAATGCTGATTGCTCCAAAACGGTAGATAGTTATGGGAGGCATCATTGCCTGAAGAGAAGAGCTAGTCTATATTTGTCTCTTTGGTGAGATGGTAGGCAGGACAGGGCAGAATGATTTTATAGACAATTAATTTCTGCTTGGTACAGTGAAGAAGGAGGTTCCACGAAGACTGCATGTTTTTCACTGCTTTTGAAGCCATTTTATAATTAAGACACTCCCTCCTTTAGAAGAAGGCTATAGGCCAAGTAAGAAATTACTGTCTTTATTAGAGCATTTAAGAGAAGTTTTCTACAAAATGGTTACTCTTTTCTGCACTTCAAGACACAGTCTGATGAGAATATAGCATCATAAAACGTCATTTTAGACAGGTAGTTTATGCAATAAATTCCCAGTACTTTCTTTAGTTCCCTGGGTTTGCTTGGAAATGTGTATATGTGTAGTCCCTTAACACTGGAGTTATAAGAAAGCAGTTTCACACATATTGCTTGTACTTTGGCACACACTGTTTTACTAACAAAACTGTTGAAATGAGGCAACAAAACTGTTGTGACATTTGGGGCAAAACATCTAGGTGCTGAAAAACAATGAAACAAAATACTGTGCAAAAAAAAAAATGATACTAACACATATATGGCTGTGGAAAACAAGAACAGAACAACTAAATTTGCAAGATAATTCAGAAAATTCAGGACCAGTTTATCTTTCTGTAATAAAACTGCACTGTGTTTTTTAGAAAGAAATTTGGCAAGTGTCATGGAAAAATGACATATAAGAAATCAGATTAAATCAGTGGTTCTGTCTAACTGAGCTCAGATTTTTTCTTCAGCACCCGGGTAGCTATGTCCCATTTAGCTGTATTTAGCAGCATCACTAGCATGAAGTCTGCGATTCAGCCATTGAGATTTATGTATTTACAGTCTGCTGGGGAAGAGTCAACACTGTGCATTCCTTCCGTACCTCTTGGAGTTCTCTGAGGGGCTAGGTGGGCATATGTATGAAGGTAATCTGATTGATACCATTTACTTCACTTTCCAAAGAATTGACAAAGTCCTTCACTAGATGAGAAATAAGTGTCACCTAGATTTCTTTACAGTTACAGAAAAGAGATCAGCTCCTCCCCGGGGTCACCCAGCACAAGGACCTCATGTAAGTTCACGTTTCACTCTCTGTTGGCTACGGAGAACCCTAGGGAAACACGTCTCCCTTGGACAACCCCAGCCTTTAGAGCTGCTCCCTTTTATATCTGTGCTGAGACTGTAAATGGATTTTCTGGATTCCTGTGTTTAACTGTGCTTTATTATTTTTGTTGAATCTAATATGTTAATACTGTTTTAAAGGGCAATGTATTCTCAGCCTAAACTGTCTTTTCTTCTGGGGATACATCTAAAGCTGTAATGAGAAGCAATGGTTATCTCATTTAAAAATCTTGCTGCTATTCTCAGAGAAGTAATTGATATCTCAAGGAGTAAGGCTACCTTTTCCTTTTCTCATATGTATTATGATTCATAAGAGTGAATCTAATTACTTCTTGAATAGCAGTACCTGAAGTGCTTGGAGTAGAGATTCTGTCATTGGCACCAGTGGAGGAAAGCCATGGGAAGAAAAATAAACCAGCAAATAATTTGATTACTTCTCGTGCCAGGACTTCCATTAAAGTGGGCTCTCACCTGGGCTCACATGTTTGAACTTAGATGAAACAATTTGAGCAAATGTACCCAGGGAGAACTTGAAAAGCAAGATAAGACTAAGGCTAAATAACATTCTGGGTCACAAGTAAAAGGCTTTGCAGTAAAATAAACAAACAAACAAACAAACAAAAAGCCAAAAAAAACCCACCTGGATGACATCAGTCAAGGCAACCATTTATCATTTTTTTCAGTAGCCCTGTTAAAGAAGAGCATGGAGCAACCGTGTCCCTGTTCCCCAGGTTAACTAGCTGAGAGAATGATCCCTTAACCTCCCAGATTTTGGATCGGGGGGAGTTGTGTTTGCCCATGGTTGCACAGGCAGCTGTGCTTGCAGTGGCTGGGACTCCCCAGGGTCAAGATTATGTTTTTGCTCCTGAACGAGCAGCTCTTGAAACTGGGACCACAGGGCACATCAGGAAAAAGTAGATAGTCTTTATTCTTGCTTTCTTCATAGTGCCACCTCAAAGCGTCCTTGCACATTGCAATTTTGCATTGAGCAAGTAAGAAACAGTGCTGTGAAACCAGCAGTGCTGTTTCATTAATGGATAAAATAGGAACAGTCTACTGAGAACAGAGGGAAAATTAATAGTCAGATGGGCAGTTCTGGTAATAGACAAACAGCAGGAAAAATAGAGTCCAAAAGCTGTGACAGTTTCAGCCAGTTGTTAAAACAACCTAATTCTTCTGGACAACCATCCATCACTAAACTGAGAAGAAATAAATCATTGACTGGTCTTGTAAGGCAATGTTTTAACTTGTTATGGGTATGTCTTCCTCTCATTGGCTTGCCTTAATCTTTAAAAGACATCTCCCTTTTGTACATAAAAGCACTTTTCCACTAAGAGGTCTTACTAATGTCTGGTGAGCTATCCCTCCACAGTATTGCACAACCAAGAACGTGTGATTGTTATTTTACTTTCTGTTGCTAGTGGAGGGCTCCACGTGTGCTGAGTGTAGTCAGTAAATGGTTTGTGAGCAGTGGCTGTTCTGCATGGCAAACTGTGTTTTTACAAGCCAGGGACCCGTTTATTACAGTGTATTTGCTTGAATTTGTTCTCTTTTTCCCTGTGCCAACTAGTGAGAAAATCATAGTTTATCTGTCTTGGCCAAGAAAGAAGGATCTGGAATGGATGATTCAGTGCCAAGATCTCTGTCTTAAACATCCCCATGTTATACTCTAGCTTCAGAAGTGAAATCCAGGTGCTAACAATCTACCTGAAGTACTTGAAGCACTTCCCAAGGAAGAGCTGCCAATTATTTGTGAGTGGCCTGATTTGGAAAAAGCAACAAAAGCAATCTGCATAGAAGGAAAGTACTTTTGGAGAGAGTTTGTGCAAATAATGTGTGCACAAGTTGTCCTGGTTGTACCAGTATGATATAAATGTTAAAGAAAGAAAAAATGGATTGATGGGATTGACCTATCCAGACAGATTCAACAGGAAATAATGTCTTTTTTTCTTCACACAACTTGTATGTGTGGGTGTCTGCTCAATGGGCAGGGAGAACTGAGACACTTGAGACCGTATTCTCAGGGGAGAGCTGCTTCTCTGATGAGAAATAGCAAGGAGGGAGTTTTAGGTTAAGCCCTGCTTCCCAGAAAACATGCATCCCAAGACCTGGGCTGAAGACAGTTATGTCCCTCCATTCTTGATTCCTGGAGCAAGGCACCAAAGCAAATTCCAGCCTTTCCACAAAAGTAGTGTTTCCGCCTCCTTTATAACCCGTGGTGTAGCACCTAAAACATACTTGGGGTTGAGGTATAATTTTGAGGGGATTTAAACTTAGTTTTCCAAGCTCCCACTAAGGTGCCTTGACAATTGGTTTCAATGTGTCTTGTCAGTCTCCCTCAAGCTCTTCCACGTTATACTGAACAAGGGGAATAGCACTGGTCTGTCCTGTGTCAGGGCTTCTGACTGAGGTCACTGGTTGGTCCTAGAGTTAGTCTGTCATTTTAGATCTGTCTGGACAATATTTGCTGTTGGCTTTCTTAAGGAAATAAAAATGATATGGTTGAGCTGTGTGTGTGTTTGGAACTGTCTTTCTGACTTCCCCTAATGAGTTTTGAATCTGTGTCCACGATTCATACTAATTAGAGGAATAAAAGTCTTGATGCAAAAAAAATCATACAAATTTTATATAACAAACATCCACATGAGGCCAGGCACACCTATTAATACCCTCATGGAGGCAAGACACCATCGTGCACTGAAACCTTCTTAGATATCAGAGAATTTACATGGGCACTCTACTGTGAGATACAAAAGGCTTGGAGCTTCTCCAAGTCTGCTGCTCAAGAATTTATCTGTCCCCAGTTTACCAAGTTTGAAGGCTCATTCAATATTGTCCTTAATAATTAAACTCAATTGTAAATTGTCAATGAGTTAATTGATATTAACTCATTAAGATTATGAATCCTATGGAAGCAATCAAGGTCTTGTTTCTCTCCCATTCTATTAACAATAATTCAAAATGTGTTAAAATGTATTACATTATTTTTGTTTTATCGTTCTGATTTTAAAAGTATTGCTTAAAATCTAGTAGCTTGTAATTAATAGCCTTACATACAGATCTTGATAAACCTCCCTGTCTATTGTAAATTTGTAAGTCAAGGCCTCAGGCATGTGCTGCGGACTGTTTTCATGGCTTTTTAGTTGTGATGTATCCCTTAACACTCCAGTGATGTGATAGAGTGTTTGTGTATGTGGAAGAGGACTTCATTAATAAAGGTAATAGCTCTTTTTAATAACTACATTAGCTTAAATGCCCCCACATTTTAGAAGCATTTTAGATTTACATTTATCTGTGGTTCGTGTCTGATTTTTGAGGAATGGCCAGTTTAGTGCCGCAGGCAGCATCGTATAATGTGTCCCATTTCTTTCAATCCTGAATCAACAGATGAAATCTGGCGTTTCACTCCCAGTTGTTCTCCATCCGTGATGTCTTGAGAAGCATCATCCAGTTCACTACCTGATGAACTGTACAGCTTGTATTAGAAAGGAACTGCTTATAAAAACAATATAACTACACCATAATTAGAAATAATATTAGCAGGCAATATCATATAATCATTAGAAACTGTGACATTGCTAAGTGACTTTTGTTTGCATTATAGCTGAGTTTAATAGGTACTTCGCTGCAACACATCAGTCTTTTAGAAGGGAATAATCCTTATTCCTTGCGCTGCCAGACATCACGTCTGTTAGTCCCCATGCAAATTCAAGTGGTTGAAAGATTCACTGAAGGAGATGGGGGTATGCATTTCTTGTCCATCAGTGTCATGTCTTAAATGTATTTCTCTCTGTAAAACTACCCAAATAATCTTTTCTCAGGTTAGATCATTAAAATAATCTTCTTTCTTTCTAATCTGGGATGATCAGCTTTAAATGAGGTTTGGGGGTAGGGCTTTCTGTTTGCCTGCTGTTATCAGCTAGTGGTGATTGTATTGAAATTAGAAGTCTTGAGAGCTAAGCTGTTAATGCCATAAATGATCAGTTTACTATCACTCTTTGGAAATGAGTTTTGTCGTGGAAGGGAACTCTAGAAATCTGAAATCTGTCCACTGCAGACATAAGGGGACAGGTTCTCAGTTAAAATAAATAAATAAATAAATAAACAAATTTTAAAGAGACGCTAGGTGTGGATATCTAAGTTGGTAGACTTGTTTGTCTGTTAATGGTAGGGGGCATTCAGAAGGGCTCTGGCTCTGTGTGTACCTTTGCAGCCAGCCCGCTCACAGGCAGCAGAGGAGCAGGTCTGTAGTAGTGGGTGCACTTTGCTCTGGGTGACGTCTCAGCCACTCGGGCAGCACAGATGCCAGCGAGGATGATGCACTAAAGGGCCCCTCCTTATGTCCTTGTTCTTACAGACAGTGTAAACATGAGGGAGGAATAATGCCAGGTCTTCCTTGGCATACTGGGGATGACTGCTCTTGGTGGGAGACAGCCTCAGCTGGTCCAAGTGGACATGCAGGAACTGAGGTCCCAGTTGCTCCCAGTGCAAAGGCATTCCTCTCTCCCTGTCCCCTCTGATTCTCTGTGCAAGGCTTACTGCAATATTCCTGTTCCCATCTAAGATGCCATTGTTGTTGTGGCAGATCAGCCTGGGGGATGATTTTTTTTTTTGAGGATGATACGTTGATTTCAGCAAAAAGCCTTCTACGTGGAAGAGCACTTGACTATGCAGCTTCCAGCTGCTCAGAGGCTGGATATTCTGGGGGATATGGTTTGCAGGATGAGCTGTATAATCTGGCCTACATCAGCAGCACAACTCAGAACTGGGCTAGCAATTGTAGCACCTTTCGAGGTGAAGAGCTTTTAAAATGCAAAATGCAAGAAGTTGACATATAAGAGACTCTAGATTACAGTACGCTTGCAGAAGTACTTTCACTTAAAGCTGAAAAAGCCTTTGGGATACAATCCCATTTCATCCAACCTGTTTGCAAATTAATTATGCTAAGCAGGTTCTTTTAATTACATTGCTTGAAGGAAGAGCAACAGAACATGTAAATTCCATACGAGAGAAAGCAAAGATTTCCGCTGCCAATTACGGAGCTAGATTCAACAGAGGCAACTGAAGCATGATGCGACACAATGTGATTATTTTAAATGAAGTCTAGAGAAACTCCTGAATTCCTCATTTTTGTTTTTGTAAATATACTGCAGAGCTCAATTGTATCACACTGGGCACGACATTTTTCCAAAGTATTAAGGCTTTCTATTATGAAACTTTTGTGACGCAACGGTCTGTAGCAAGTTAAAGCACTTGGCACTTGCATGGGAAAGATCAGGGGTGTTGTTGGACTTGCACCACAGTGGAGGTCTATGCGGTGTGTGAAATGTTTCTTCTTCCTCACTGTTTCTGAGAAAGGCAAGCAAAAAGTGTCAGGATACTCAGTGTGTGGTGTGCACCACCACCATCTAGTGGTTATGTTATAGCTTGATAGTTGGATGGAAAGTAGAAAGCAGGATTAACCAGGGGATTGGGAAAATTCTCACCTGGAGCTGTTCTACATGAGTATATTTCAGTATTGTTTATTTGTATACTTAGTGAAGGTATTCAAAGAGAAAAAAAAACTAATACTGTTGATGTCTATCCCTATTTATCAGCTGGAGTGGCTATTTGAAAGATGAGTATAGAAGTTGGACAACCATAAAATGCAATAGGAAAGTACGCTATTTTTATAAGGTAATGCTGAATGCAAAATACTTGGAAATGTGTCTCTTGCATGTCAATTGCACAGTTCCAAAAGTAAGTGGAGAAGTTTTAAAAATTTACTTCAAAAGAAACAAAGCATGACTCTTTTGGCATGTTTCTTATGATGAATAGATAAAACAGTGCTGGTATTTGTGAGGAAGAAAGACTTGAAACCATCATTTTTAACTCTAAGCTTCTGTTTAGGCACATATTTGGTTTGTTGTTTCTGCAAAAAAAAAATATCTTTAGATAACTTGGCTATTATGTGTAAAAATGCTGTGCTTTGTATAATAGGATTGCATTATATATATGAGCAGGAGTGCATTGTTCGAGGCCTAACCCAAAGTATTCATGCAGAATGTCCATGCGTGAAGAGCCACTCTGGTTACAAAAGCTGGTGTTCAACTCACTTCACTTTTGCTGTGTTGGAGTCTAAGCAAGTTATACAGTGGGTACCTCCACCAGCCACCTACTGAGAGGAGAGTTCATCCTACCCATTCCCAGCAACCTCCTGTTTTAAGGAGAAGTCTCCTGATGAAGGTGATTGCTTCTCTCTGGTCATTGTCAACGGAACCGTGATAACTCACTGGGATGGGATGCATGGTTTTGGGACAGATAAAGTGAGATGAATCTCCTCCAAAATAATAAAGGCACAATTATTAGAGGAAAATAAAATCATTTTATTAATCATTTTATTTTTTATTTAAAAGTAGAAATTAGAGCTCTGTGTTCTGATCTGCAACTTGGAGGATATGTCTTGAAAGTTGTAGAATAATCTCTTCTTTCATTTCCTAATGTGAATATTAGATATTTTACTAGATAGAGATTAGAGATTTTATTTCTTGGGCTTTGGAAATTCAGGCCTTTCCCGTATTCTAAAGAACAGGCCTTGAAAAAGCAGCAGTGAGGAGTTCTGTTTCTTACTCATCATTTCTGGGTGGACCCTTGATTCTGACTGTGTGAATTAGAAATTCATCCTCTCCCCACACCTCACTTCCCGGCTGGCGTAGTGCTCTGACTCTTAAGAGGGACCCTGGGCTGGGATGCAGCACGAGTTAGTGAGACGTGGCCATGCGGGCTGTTCCCACCATCCGTGGTGTCTGGTGTGACCCAGCTCAGAGGCAGTGGTGGGACCCACAGTGTACGTAGTGAGTGCTTCTCTGCACCAGGTTGTGACAACCAGGGAGCTCCATGTGGGGAAAGACCCATGCGAAGGTCATCCTCTGTGCTGTCATTCTCTAAGCTTATTCAGAGTACTGTACTACTTCTACCCTCTCAGTCTCTTTTTCCCTGCTTTAGTCTGCTCTCAGCCTTCCTTCCCCAGCTCCATGGCTCCATGTATCTGCCCTCTCATCTGCTGGTCCAGGCTTCTGTTTGCAAATATCAGTGAAAAGTCCTGGGCAATGTAAACTTGTGTAGCTCTATCACTTTAGTGGGAGCACCAGCTGGGGATCTAGCCCTTGATCTGGGTTCAAGGCAGCAGGGTTTCCACAGCTCTCTTTGAACCATTTTTTTTCTTTCTTTTTCCTCTGTTCCCTTAGAAAGATTTATTACTCTTGAGATATCTCAAGTTGACAGTAACAGAAAATGAAGCTTTTTGGTGAGGGTGTAGAGGTCCTCTCTCAATGCCCAGACAGTCCTTGACCTTCCTGCCTAGACTTTTAACAGCATTAACAGTTCTGTTGATATGTTTTATTTTGCAGATACCACTAGCAATTAAACCAGGACCACCATCTCATTGTCCTTCCCTGCCAGACAGCTGTCAGATATTAATGACCAGAGTTTGTTATGACCAGAGCTGGATTAAAACTGGTGACCTACATGTGAAAGACTTTGTATCTCATTACCTCAAGCTATTCACCCCTAGATTTCTTTGGAATGTAATTCTGTTTTCTGGTTTGCTCTTATTAATCATGTTTGCTGATGTCTGCCTGCCATGTTCAGTGGGGTGTCCGGGTATCAATATGCTGTGGTCTTCTCTCTGGTATTGCGCACATTTTTCACCCATCCTTCATTTTTGTTCACTTTGATTGACCTCATGAGATCTAGAAACTGGATAATAACCCAGGAGTAAGACGATCAAAGCTTTTTGCATCTAGGTCACTACTAATAATCCAGTGGTGGTCATTAGAGCATATGTTTAGCAGCTGATGTAAATGGTTTCAATTACTTTCCTTGTGGTCACAAAATAAAATTTAGCTTTTTTTTTTTTGACACTTTTGTTGACTTCAGTGGATATTTGTCTGATTAAGAATGAAGCTTCTGTGAGCAAGGCATCTATTCAGGATTTGACTCCAGTTTAGTAAGCTGCTTGGTGACTGCACTCATATCTGTAAGATGGGAAGCAAATAACGATCAGGTGCTGGAAAATTAAGACGCTCCAAGCTATCAATATTGCTTAGACCCTATGTGGCCATGTCCTTCCATTTTGGTGGAAGATTGTTGGTGTGGGGGTCCTACAGAAAGCCTGCAGCTGCTCTGTGTTTCCAGAGAACACAGACTATGAAGAAATAAAGGTTCTAGGCAGGATTCCAAAGCAGGGATGTTGCCGGAGTTCAGTCTGCATTTTAATCCGCTAGCACACAAATTTTCCAGACAGACTGGTTCAGCAATTCAGATGGTCCCACCCTGACTCCTGGACAAAGCAAGTGAGATGCATGACATATACACGTGTAAGAGGGAGAAGTCATTGTGCTCTGCGTGCTGCATAGATACTGCCAGATACAAAATACCATTATGGAACAGAGAAATGCTTTGAATTCTGTCATGCATGCTTTGGAAGGAGAGTGATGTTATTAGCAGTGAGATTCTCTCCTGAAATGGAAATACATAATTCAGTTTGTGGTTCAGTTAGTTCTATTAAAACTTTGTCTTTATTTCTGCTGTCAAAATACATTTAGAACAAAACCTTCAAGTAGAAGGCAGGAAAGATTAAATTGCTCTTATCTTTTCAAGTTAAACTGAAAAGAGATGTTGGTGGAAGGGGGATCTGGAGGTAGGACAGTCTGTGCCAGAGCCTCTTTGTATCTGCTGCCCAGGCAGAGGGAGGACAAGCCTACAGGATCTCTGTGCAAGCTGAGAAAGGTGGGGGAATCTTCCTTTCAATGTCATAAATGTTTCCAGTGCAAGTGGTCACTATTCTTGGGGCCTCAGAGCTCTGCCAGCTCCCTGAAGCTCATTTGGATTCTGCCTGGGTTTTAGCAGACTGGAGATATTAAGCTGTGATAGACACGGGGAGAGTAGGAAAGCAGCCCCCCGCTGTGGAGGCCCCTAATAGGTCCTTCATGCTTCGTATTCCCCCTTGGCTTTGGACAATCTTTAAGTAAAGCTGAAAGCCTGACTGCGGTGTAAGGGGATGAGTGGTGCAGTATTCAAACGTGGATGACTAACTTTAAGGAAACGGCTGGGACTTGTTCGGAAACATAACGCAGACATAAAAGCCTCATCTTAGCTCATTGGTTGGCCTTGGCATCTGTTCCTAGTGCCTAAAAACAAAAACCAACCTTTCCATGGAGAATTTGGAAGAAGATCTGATTTGTGATCCAAGGTATTTAGAAACCAAGATCTCACCTGCTTTACATGGAAACTGTAATTCCTGGTCTTTTCAGAGCAGCCAGAAATTTGCTTGCCCTCAGTGCTGAACTGTTGGCTGGCTTGCGAGCTGTGGATGATTCAGCCATGCTAATTCTTGCCAATACCCAAAACTCAAAAAAATGCTGGTTCTCATAGTTGTGTCTGGACTTGGGAGTCTTCCTGGGGAAAGTTACGTGCTCCCACACCTTTCAATATAAATAACAATTAAATTGCCATGTCCCAGTGCCTGCATGTTGTATAATTTGCACTGGAGCAATGAGCTTTGCACTTTTTGTTGTCAGCACTGGGCATATTGTACATGTGCAGACTGATCCTGCAGTGTGTGGGCTTTGACTTTGTTGTGCCCGGTACATCTCAGACTTGCCGTGCTTCAGTGGGGACTCAGTCTGCAAATGTGGGGTGGCCCTTTCCCTGTGAATTTGAGTTTTCCTGAAGACTACTTAGAGCAATTGTTTTACGCTGATCTCTGCCAAAAAGTCCCAAGCGGATGGACCCAAAAAGTAATGAGGTGATAGGCAAGGTAAAAAAGTGGCAGAATTGGTAGGTGGCTTGTATATGTATGATCTTGCAAGCTTTTTTCTTTTGTTGCTTTGCTTTGCTAGTACTGTGGTGTCCACCCATGGGGGTCGATTGTGGGATTAGACTGATGCTAGCAAAGAATTTTGGGATCACTCAGATCTCTGTAGGTGTGAAAACAGCTCTTTTTAAAATTGAAAACCTGTTATTAACCACACATCTTATGAATCCATATAGCTAGCTAAATCTACAGATTATTACCTCTCCTGAGGCAAAGGGAGCTTTAATATCTGCCAAAGGAAAAGCACAAAATAGCTTGCTGTGACTAGAAAATGTACATTGCCCTCTTGTGAAAACATAGTCAGCTCCACTGCAGCAGTAGAAATAACCAAGGATACATTTCAGTTCAAAAGTCAACGTGTTATGCCACTCTTTATAAATACAGCACAGGTCAGTTGTTGCTTCGGACTGACATCTCAGAGTGTGCTCATAGGACGCAGCACCGAATCTTTCCTATTTATGTGCTCAGAGTAAGAAAAAAAAACAGCTTCTTTCCCTTGGCTCTGCAGTCATTGTGGATTTTAGGCACTTCATCAGCATGCTAAACAGTACATGTCACTGTATCGCTGTGACAGCTAAGTTATATTTCAGCTTCATGACAGGTCTCAAACACATGATATTGTGACCTCAAATTTGCATCGCATTCAAGCTTCAGTGCCACACCATCGCTGTCTCTCACTGTCATTTCCTATCAGTGGTTAGAATGTCTTTTTGCGAATTGTGGATATTTATGAATTTTACTCGAAATTCAACAGGACTGTCTAGCTCATTAGTAAATCTAGAAAGGTTATAGGTATGTCATCAGTTAAAGACAGCAGCGGGAAATAACACTTCATATTTCAGCTGAGAATTAAAATCTTGTTCTTTACTGAGCTATTCATGTATTCAGGATGGTGTCATAACGCAAGAAGTCACAAAGTGCTCTCCCGGAATGGGACTCATGTCACGGCTGCTGTTACATACCTGTCTTGGGATGCATCATCCCAGCGAGGTGCAGCATCTCTTTCCATTGATAAAGAAGAGTGAAGCAATGAACTCTGAGTTGGTGTTTGTCAGGCTGACTGTTAAACTACGTGTTACAGACTATTTAAATACATTGGCTCACAAAAATACTTTTTTCAGCAGACACTGCTGCCAGAATAGAGGTAGTATATTCACAGGAACTGCTGTTCCAATTAGATATCAGGCCTGTCCACAGCTGAGTGGCAGTCAGAAATCTAGTGAATAAGAGAAGCCGGATAACCATTTTTCAGGATGGGAGTGAGGGTGGAAGAAGTATTGGTGCATAGTTCCCTTGACAGCAGGTGGAAATGATTAAGTTTGAGACCTTCCTTTTCTACCAGCAGGGCTTTATTTACATTGAATTTAGATGGTTTTCTTCATGAATAACCTGGACAGCTGTGAAAATCTACCTTTTTCTATGCTTCCTTTGAGGATACTGTCACCTTTCCCCAAATAAAGTGAACCAAAAGCTTGACACAGGGAGTCTCCAACTGGCAGACCTCTGTAAAAATACCAGTGAGCTCTGTTAGCTTCCTAAGAGTTGGTGGTCTGCTTAAACTCTAGCAGGAGAGACTGAGCTATTTCAGAGGTAAATACTCTTTCTGATACTTGTGTAAGAAAGGAAGAACAGGGCTATCTCAGAAAGCAGTTTCTGGTTGACCTTTAGAGGTTTTGGTGGTTTCAAAATTTTCCCCCCCTCATATTCAGACAACCCAAAATACTGCTGCTAACTGCTGATGATGTTTGCTTGGGTGAGTGCTTGAAATATTCAATTTGAGAGCTCTGGTGCTGTGGTTTAGAATTTCACCTTCTTTCTCTTGAGCTGTCTCTGCCCAGGGCCATGTCAGATGATGCTGCCAAATCTGCCCTGGCAGCAAGGCAATATCCTATAGTTTTGCTATTGGATACAGTGGACTTCTTTATCCTGTGGGCTTCATCCCAGGTGTGGGTTGAAATGCCAGTGTTGTATTTTCTATTTGGACCCTAGACCGCAGCCTGGGAGACAAACTTCTCCATATTTTGACAGCAGTAAAAAGCACTGGAGCCCATTGGTAGCCTATGGTAGGCTGTTTTTTTTCTTTAGACATGTCCTACCTAAGGCATATTTCAAATTTCTTCTCTCCTATTGTTTAACAGGTACTATATATATACAATTGTCCTGTGTTTCTTGTTCAGTAAGTACTTGTTACATCCTCAGAGACTTAAATCCCTGGCTGCTTTGTTGAAGGTCTTTGCCTGGGTAGTATTATCACCCTTAGGTATTTAGCTGTCACTGAGGAAAGATGCAAAGAATTTTGAGACTCCTTTACAAGGAAATTTAGTTTCAACCTTAGTTATGAAGATGCTGCCACTCCTCCATAAAAGTCTGATGCTATGAGAAGGGGGGTTTTACCCTATGTTTATGAGAACATGAGCTCTAAAACAGATGAAATGCTAACTCTGACGTATTTTAAATAAGATGCCATGTGGAGTTACATTCTACAGACAGCTGCCTTAACAGAATGGTTGTTCATTGAATGCCTCTGGCAGATGATTTATAGTGTTTAGAGGCTTGAAAATCCTTTGGCCATCAAAAAGACCCTTTAAGCCAGGAGTGTATTGAGAAAGGAATGCAATAGGAGGACAAGTTCAGAAAAGCGCACATGCTGGATACGATTCCTACCTGTTAATTCTGTGGTAACAGCAACCAATCAAGATGATGCTTTCTTGTTTTATTCTCATCTTCTTGTAACTTTGGTTTGGATTTTTTGTTTGACAATATAGCATTTTACTAGAATTAGCTCATTATTTTTCAACCTTAATTACATCTGATATGAAATGTTAGTCTATCAAATATGTCTGAAATACGTTGCATTAGTGTTTCTCTAGACATAATTAATCCCTAGAGACCATGATATGCAGTCAACTCATAGAGGGGGTATGAAAGAACTTGGGAATGTCAGGAACTGGGGTCTATCCCCCAGCTGTAAGCTTTAAGAGGACATTTTGGCAATTGGCATTACCAGGAACAGTCAGTGTTCCTCGAAGGATTCCTCTTGGCAAATGCAAACTGGCATCCTTCTGGAAAGCTATGTTGGTAGCATAAGAGTTTGGTCATGATTACATAGTTCATTGTTCTACTATTAATGTCCATAGGGCTTTTTATTCATCTTTATTGACTCTGGGATACAAGAATATTAAAGATGATGAGATCTGCTGTTCTCGTAAGATAAGAGAGCTAACTTATCCAAAGGCATGTATGACTAATCCTCCTTTGAATTCTTACCCCTATACTGAACTCTTTTTGCTATTATTATTGTTATTGTATTACCTGTTTGCTAAGGACTGAGTAGCTGTTATTGTTTATTCATGAAAGCCTACAAACTGATTTATTTAACATGTTTACCAGAATACTTGGGGGAAAAAGTCAAATCTATTACTCATATTCATTACTCAGTGTGAAAAAGCAACAGTTGTTCTCCAGTGTGTGAGCTAGTTACCATAATTATACTCTTGGGCAGTTCAGATTGCATCAGTCTACATTTTTGAGCGTATTTTTGAGGTAATGTTTATTAATGGAAAACATTGGTTTTGATACATCCCTCCAGTTATTCTTTACTGTGTCTATAAATAGACCTTGTATTTTGCTTCTTGCAAGTGGATTTAGTTGGGCTTTCAGGTTTTTAGAGGATTTTTGTAGCTGAGGGGAAGAATTCAGATGGATCTGATTTTGAAATAAAATTTCCATCACCACTACAGTGAAGGCATACGCTCTACATTTGTCATTCTCAGAATGTTATGTGCAATGTAAGTGGTATGGATATCTTCAACTGGTCTGGAGCACAGAGGGTGATTTGATCTGAAGAAGAACGTGTAGCTACACTAAGCATGTGTGATAAATAAAGCAGCAAGGAATCAACATTAGAGAAGTGTATTGCTGATGTGCCTTTATTATCTCCTTTTCAGCTGACTTGTAATTATGTTATTGAAACTTCAGTCATTATGGTGATGTCAAATAGTACATGCAATGAGATATCTTGGTGATGAAAAATGGGCATGGATAACAGCTTTCTTTAAAGATGCATATTGATGTATCTTTTAGTAGAGTTTTCTTCACCCTTTTAGATAGAGATCATTTTTAATTTAAAGGTCACATTCTCTGCAGTTCTTAAAATTTATTTTATGCTATCTTGTTGTATGGCTGTTGTTGGCAGTTCTTATTGCGTTCCAGTATTAAGTCATTTATAGACCGAGTATATGAATAATTATAGGATCTTAAAGGAAACAAGTGTTGGGTAAAATCTCAGCTGACTGATTTATCTGTAACAAAAAAAAAAAGAGGTTGCTCTACCCATTGTAGCTTTTTGCTTCAGAGCAGCGCGTGTGATGGTGGCTTTCTGATGGCAAAAAGGAGCTTCATATGCTGAAGGATTTAAGTTACTCAAGAGCTTCATTTCATTAGGTTGTAGCTGGGTGGGGATTGGTTTCTTCTCCCAAGCAAGTGATAAGACAAGAGGAAATGGCCTCAAGTTGCTCCAGGGAAGGTTTAGGTTGGATATTAGGACAAATTTCTTCACTGAAAGGCTTGTGAGGTGTTGGAGCAGGCTGCCCAGGGAAGTAACCATCCCTGGAAGTATTGAAAAGATGTGTAGATGTGGTGCTTAGGGACATGGTTTAGTGGTAGACTTGGCAGTGTTAGGTTAACGGTTGGACTTGATGATCTTGGAGGTCTTTTCCAACCTGAATGATTCTATGATTCTATGATTACTCCAGCAGGCAGATGCAGGAGAGATGCCTGCTTCTTGCTTCCAATGCTTTAAATCAACAAACAGCATGCACTAGTTTGTACTAGTAGGTTTATGGTTTTCTCTGAAGTGGGACCTTGTGGTCATGTCTGCTACCTGGAGGAATGGATAAAACCACAGAGACCCACTGGAATGGAAATACAAAGTTACAGCACTGAGGAAACAATCTGTCAGGTAATTTCCCCCTCCAAAGATTTGGTTCATTTAAGTTCATCTCACAGAAATCTGGATCCCCCAAGAGTTTATTGGAGTAAGAGGGGTGGAACTGGGGAGAAGCTCTACTCTGCTGGATGATACTATCTGCTTTAGCTGGCCAGTAGCCTGAAAAGGAGAAACCTTTGGGAAACATCTAGTGCTGAATATCACTGGTATCAATGCCCATGTTTTGTCTGCATTGGCTCATGAGCACAGTCAGTAATAGCACAGTAACAGCATATCCAGGGGAGATGGCATCTCTGCATAAAGGTAGAGATCCATATGGCTCACAGGGGAGTGGTTCTACATCTCTTTCTACAGATGACAAAGAATTGGAATTCAGATTCCAAAGATGGAAAAAATAATTCATATACAATGAGGATTTTCCCTTCTTGCACCATCTTAGACAAGGAGCAAGAGTGTTATGCTCCCTTACATCCTTCCATTCTTCCTTGGAAAGTCTTCGTTCAAGATTCCTTCCCCTTAGGGAAGCTGATCTGTAGAGCTAATGGACAAGGAGGCAGTGTACCCAAGAGCTGTCACTATTTGGATACCTGTGGTTTATTGTAGACCGGCTCATACGTCCACTTGATTCCCAGAAAGTGACACAATGAGCTGTGTCATTCCCTTCTCCTTTCTTATCCCTGGGAAAAATCCATTGGATTCAAGTCACAAAGAAAAGTCTTCGAGGCTGCTTGCACTGACTTTTCCTCTTTTCTCTTTCTTTTTCTTCTGTGTTGACCCTTAGTTTTTATCTGAATGCTGCTCAACCAAGATTCATAGATATTGTGACTCCCCCAAACAAGAATAATAATACTGTTATTCACATGGAGCTACAAGTGTGCACAACACTTCACATAAAAATTTTTTTCTAACATCAGTCGAGAGTGATGTCTTCCAAGACATTTCTCCTAAGCAAGAACTGATTTAGTCCACTCCTTCTATATATATATATATATGTATATGTCCTTATCTATATATATTTATATATATATATTCATATATATTTATTTATTTAGATATTTATTTATATATTAATATATAATTTATATATTTTTGCACACGTGATCCTCAGCTCGTATTTCATTGTTTTTACATACTACTGGCCTTGCAAGTCTTGGCATTGACCTTTTAAAATATTTGTGCTTTAGGAGAAAGCCTAGATACGGAAGAAAATGTTATCTTGCAAAGCTGGAATCTTAAAACTGTATTGTGTTGAAAGAGTCCATTTTTATTATTATTTTCCATGAAAACAGAATTGGAAGGGTGAATTGGATGAACCTAAGTAGGTCTGTACAAATTTTTCAGAAAGAAACCTGCAAACGTATCTGCTCACAGCTTTGTTGCAAAGCTTTGAGATAGGCCTTACAGCACTTAGAAATGTGGGCCTATTTCCAATTTAAAATGATGAGAAGCTTCATTTTAGTACAGTTCCTCTGTGACTTGTTGGCTTGCTTTCAAACTCAGTACTGAAAATGAAAGTCAATAAGATGTGCGTAGGGACAGCAAGGAAAAAAAAGATGATACCAAGTCATTGCCCATCTACCCCTTATCTATTATATGAACTATTGCTACTATCCTTCCTGCATCTCATGCCTAACTTCGGGGTCCTTTCCATCCCCTCAGCTTTCCTCCCTTTTGTACTGCATTGAAACCTTATTCTGTAATACATCCTTTTGGCAACTCCGATCAGGTATCTGTTATGTGCCAAGAACTTAGGGACAGATATACGGTCCCCAAGCAAAGAGATGCCAGGATTTACCCGTGTTGGTTTCCAAGTACTCTGTATCATTAACTCAGCATAGCCCTTAAGCATTGTTAAAGGTTTGCAGTTTGGGGTACAAAACAAAAAATAACTACTCCCAGTCCATCCCCCATGATTGGTTGGGCACAGAGGGGTGAAGGTGGGGGTTATTTGTACACAACTCCACCATGACTGACTTAGAGACTGTGGCTGTAATCCAGTCATTTAGCCTGTTACACATGTGGGGATCGAGCTGCCTGCTAGATGTGTCTGGAGGTGCCGGCTGGGGTTCCCTTTTCTAGCCTGTGATGCCAACAAGCAGCAGGGCACACTGATTTTGTGGGCAATCAACCCTTCCCATTTTCTGTCCTTGAATATTTGATGCTTTTCTCAGCAGGGCAAGTTTTTGCAAAGTGTTTGTGGTATCATACAGCTTTCATCTTTCTCCACTCCTTTGGTCTTTCTGGACTTCAGGTTGTAGTTTCCTTCCTTGGACTGAAAAGTTTATGGACTGCACTACTGTCAAAGGTTGGATGAGCTGGAAAAGATATCCGAGTCTACCAGTTCCCAGCTCACTGGAGTGAGCTGTGCTTGTGAAGGAATTGGTAGCTCTCCCCAGAAGCTAAGGCTATTTGTTAGTAACTCCTGAATTGGCAGGTTTTGCACTCAGTATTAAGAAAAGGGATTCTGGAGTTCACTGAGTTCTTGAGGTTCAAATCCTCGGTTCTCTGTGATACTCCCAGCTACAGCCATTTTCCTTCTCTTTCTACAGTTTCCTTTCTGCAGTACTGAGCTATAACAACTCCATATTGTTTAAGAATTTTAGGAGGATATATTACATAAAGTAATATGAGACATTTCAGGCACAAGGATCATTTCTGTGGTTCCATCTGTATATTCATAAGATGGATATCTCAGACTTTAGTGACTCGTGTTTCAAGTCCCTTTTTGGCTGGAAATAACACTTACTGATGCTTCTATAGCACTATTCTGGGAAATTTACACTAAGGACTTCACAACACAGCAGGCACAGCATTCAAGTTAATACTCTGAACCTTTGGAGCCAAAACTCACTGGCAAAGTAAAGTCTTTTTTTTTTTTTTCAGAAATGAAAAGGAGTTGGATGATCTTTAAGGGGGAAAAAAAAAAAGAAAAAAAAGAAATGTCCCAGATCAGTGTATTCTCCATCTGGTATGTTCCCAGATTCCTAAAGAGATAACATAGTGTCAAGAAAAAGGATGTTGTAATTAGTCTGGGGCATAGCTACAGCACAGCAGGATCCTGACATTGTCATGGCCCTGTGCTATCGCTGACCTTGGGGTAGTGGAAGACTGTGCCAAACTTAAAATAAATAAAGTGTTCCAGTGCTGTTTTTCAGTTAAGGGAGATCAAAGAGAAATAACATTTAATCAGCCCTAGTCCTCTTGTTATGCACTAGCAATACTAATTGTTTTGACGACAATTCTCTCTGAAGATTTATTTTTGTTAGCACTGAGTAATAACTGATTTGCTAGTGTATTGACCTATAGCACTACCACAGCTCAATTAAGTTTCTCATTGTCCAAATCTAATCAGAGAAAAGCTGAGATTGAAAATCGATTCATTTCCTGCTAGTTAATGACTAATTCCCCACAAATGTGAATATAGAGATTAACTTTTCAGGTTGAAAGTTTTTTCAGAGGTAGACCCTGCCAGCTGGGTGTTTGAGAAGAGGAAGCACGGTCTCTTCTTCCCCATCCATCTTCCTCCAACCCCTTAGCATATGCTGGCTGTAGATTGTGCTGTTTTACTGTGTGCCTTGCTTTGTCATAGTCTTTGGTTTGTGCTTGTTCTCTGGTCTCGTAGCCTGACCAGTATTTCACATAATTGCAAGAAACTGGTATTGATGATCCAAGGTCTGAGCCTGAATTCTCAAATATTTCTTCTCTGTGTGCTCCACATGGACATTTCTGCAGTGGCTCCAAACATGTTCAAGACAGGGTGACCTAGGTCTTAATAATAATGTAAGAGCTAGTCACTGTCCTTGGAGGCCTGAGAAAGATACAAACTCTTCTCTGATCCTACTTCATCCTGTACAAGTCTTGAATTTTCCCACTGAAGGGGAGAAATGAGATTTCTTGGCTCTTCTAAATATTTCTTCTTTATGTGAAGAACTAACAGCTGCTTCTAAGCCTCCCCATGTGTCTATGCATGCATACACGTTCACAGCATTAAAGCTACTGAGCAGAGACATGATCAGTAAACATCCATGAGATCCGGCAGCTCTCCCCCGTCCTTGCTAGCTCTATGACTCCCACTGCAGCTGTATCTGAAATAGTCGCAGTCTTTTGTTGTGTTGATCCTCACCGCACGCCTCTGAGGTGGGGACGCATCACGAACTTACACATGAGGAACTGAGACCTGGATCTAAAAAGACATTTGGGCTCTAGTATTTGGTGGTCCTCAAGGTTATCCTTCATGGAGGCTCAGCTGTTGAATTTTTTCCGGCCTTTCCTAAATCCTCATCTCAAGTCTTTTTACCAGTATTTCATTCTTCTCATGCCCTTTAATGAGACACGTTTCTCATGTTTCTATATCTTTCGTGCTCTGGAAGTGATGTTTTATCCCTGGTGTCTTTTTTTTCTTCATTTGCCTTGATGCAGAAAATACCTTGCTGGTTTGTGCTTTGCAGCAATAGCAATGAATTGTGTCAGTGTTGAAACGTTCAGGTCCATACCTTTCAGCTGAAGCCCAGATACATGTGTATTGATCTACTGTAATCCTATGGGGGTAATCTCTGCCCTGATACTCAGCAGAACATAATCAGACTCATATTTTTGGACGACTTGAGAGGACAACTTGATTATAGGCCTCAGAAGGAATCTGGCTGATAAAACCCATGCAGACCTGTGGTACCAGGTTGTGGTTTGCATGTTCAGATCCCATGTTTTCCCACTGTGACAGCCCTGGGCCTTTTGTATACATAAAGCACAATAAAAAGGCTGGAGTTTGAGAAAATGGCTTTCTCCCAGTTTCCTGTCAGGGATACACATGCTTTGGGTAAGAAATGTTTTGGTATGTGTGCGACAGGCTGGGAGGAGTTAATAACCCTTGAAAGGTCGAATGGGAGAAGAGTGTAGAAAGAGGAAATCGGGTCATATTATGCTCTCAGTAAAGGCAGCAGCAGGAGGAACACAAACATGAGTCTGGCTTCTGAAGTGGCGCAGCTACATTAACACACAAGAGAAGAATACATCGATGCTTCATTGCCTTTTCCATCAATAGAAGCTGCAGTCTTCATATGGACAAGGTAAATGTCATCATCTTGCTGTTCCTTGGGTTATATTAGTGTCTGAGAGTAATACATTGGGCTTGGATTTCAAAAGGTACAAACTCTGATGCAGTAGCACCATTTTTATCCATTTATTTGCATTTTGGAAGGCAGAGGGAACACAACTCATGAATCATGAACAGAGTTTATTAGAGGGCTATGCTTGCTCCTTCCAGCTTCATCTGCAAAGTAAAAATAGCTAGGAAAAGATAATTGAAATGTTCTCCACAAAACCCTGCTGCTATTCCCTGCAGTTTTCACATGCACCATTAACCCTCAGAGCCCAATCAACCAGCCACTTTTCTGCTGGCTTTACCTGTGATGGAGCAGAGACCTAGGATCCCCCATGAGACCCATGGGTGCAGCACTTGCTCCAGCTCATGTGGGGAGGGGCAGCATTGCTTCTTCCCCACTGAGATCAGTGCTGTAGCTGGGGGTGGCTGTTGAGAGAGCTTTTGGACTTCCCCGAGGATTTCTCTGCCTAACGGAGTGACGAAGCAAGGTGAGGAGGAACAGAGGATAGGGAGAAGGTGGAGATGTACCACACATCTGAACGCCGTTCAGATGGAACGCTGGAACTGTTCCTGGTGTTCTCAGTCATGTTACAGCATCACATCTCTAGCGTGGAGACGTGGTCCAATTCCACCCCTGGGAGTTTCAGTAATGAAGTTGAATTGTTACAGCCCTCACTTGATTTCCAATGTACATGGACAAAACAGCCCAGCCCATTTAGAGGCATGCGATGCAATGGTGTATGTGTGCCTTTCTGCGCTGATGTCTGCTGCTCTGTGGCTGAGAGCTGAGAACAGGACAGAAGCGTCCACATCTCTGGGATCCAGATCACTTAACCTTTGATGAAAATGTTAACGGAAGCCTGCTTCCAAATAGCTTCCAAAGTTACTTCCACTTTCATGGAGCCAGATTTGTGGGTGCCTGTTCATTGCCTGATATGTCTCTGCAGTAAAGTTCTGTCTTGGAAAGCTCTGAGACTCAATACTCAGTGGTTATCTAAATTTGTCTAAATGCTCTTCATTTAAAGGGCCTTTGGAGATAGTATCCACAGAAGGACTTAGGTGTAGTAAGGTGTGGTGGGAACAAGATCTACTCAAAAAAGTCTACTCAAAAGAGTTATGTGAGGAAAACCCTTGGAAATCCTTCAGCAAAACGTTTGGACAGCTTAGAGAGCTGGAAGACCTGGCTATGGCTGTGATTCCTCAGCACCCTTCATTGCCTGTGTCCCTTTTTGGGTTTTGCCTTGGTTGCCTAAATGCCCTTGGGAGTTTGGGCTTAAACACCAACATTTAGATATGTTTCAGTTCATTAAGTATCTCGTCTAATGAATAGTAACTTAGGAAAACCTTTGACAGAACTAGAAGTAAGGAAATGGTTTCAGATTTAGTGTTATCATAGGTCCAATTCAAACCCCTCTGAAGTAATTAGATTATTTGCATTGGCCCATACTGCTGTGGTATCAGGCCCACACTGCGTTTAGTATTGTAGCATTTAAGATGCAGATGAGATTAAAGAGAATTGTGAAAATTGCCTGAGATAAAGTAGATTTTAAAATATAGTTACTGGGGGAAATGCTAGAATCCAAATCTTCTGTCTCCTAAAGGAATTCCTCAAGCAGTGATCTGATAAAAAAGGCTTCTCACTTTCTAATTCCTCTAATATTAGTTCGGGCAAGCTGTTCCCAGTTTGGGAACTCATAGTTCCCTGATCCCCGGTGAGCTGTAGCTGGCGCTTTCCCCCGAGCTGCCAGTTCAGCTTGTCTCGGGCAAGGAAGGGAGCATATGTGGGGCTTCCACGTCCAGGCTGAGACCTTTCAGCAGGGGAAGGATGTTACATCATCCCACTGCTGGGATTTTGGAAAGCCTGTTTTGTAGGCAGGCACTGAAAACACTTGTTCAGCCAAAAATATATGGAAGATACCTAGGAAGAGGGCTAGTCTGACGATTACAAGCCTTCCTACTTAGGACTGTGAAGACTTCTCAATAAAAAATAATTTAAGCTCAGTGATCCCTCTGCTCCCCCTACAGCCAGTCAAGGGAGAAGTTTCTCTGAACACTTCAGGCGGCTCTTCAGAGGAGCCTCTCTCCATTAACCAAAGAGTGATGCACGGCACGGCCCCAGGGCGATGCTGTAGCTCTCACACCCACAGACACGGGCTCACGAGCAAGGTCCTGCTTGGCCTTGCCCCGTCCCGCTGCTCCTCTCCCTCCTAGTCCATGCCACCCGTGCAGGGATGCTCTTTGCCAGCACTCCCCACTCCAGCAGTGGGCATGGTTGCAGCTCCCAACCTTTCACATTCATTTCACTGTCATTGCTCTGGAGAATGAGACTTAACATGAATAACAGTGGCACGTTGTGCCTTACCTACCCTTATTTCGTGCATCCTCAGGAGCTCTTTACAATGTGGGTTTTATCTATTTTAAAGATGAATCAGTCCTGACCTGCCCATGAGCTGTGTATTCCCAAGATAGTCACACCTCGTCCAGAAGAAGGACAGAAGTACTGGCTCGTACAGGCTAGGAAAGGTCATGTTCTGCCTTCTGTTGTGTCCTTTTGTGCTGTTCTGGTTATGCTCCTGTTACATTAGTTTTCAGTTTTGTACAAAAAGGTGCTGGCAGCCCTGCAGTTCACCCTGGTGCCAGAGCAGGCACGACCTTCCCAAAGGGTCCCAGCCATCTCAGCCTGTAAATCTCCTCCTGTTCTCATGCCTTAACACATGAAGTTTAAGAGTACAGTAAGTTATAATACATTACAATAGTTTTTTCTAAAGAACAGAATTAAAAAATAACCTTTCTTCTTACCTCACCAGCTCTTGTGTTTGTGTGTGAAATTTCTGGCAGGAACCCAGAGCTTTGTCCTCCTGAAAAGCTACTGAGCAGCATCCCCCTCAGTGACCAAAGTACTGCTGCAGCTTTAGCTCATGATGAAAATATCCATCGCATTCATGCACTGTGGTTTCAAACAGATTTAATGCTGCGGCTCTGCAGAGTGGGAGGCTGTATCTGATTCAGCTTAAAATGGTGACATGGACATACATAGCTGGGGGTGAAACCTCATGTCTGAAATCAGTCCCTTCACAGAAAGTGGTGTGGGTAACAGCTGTTATAACTGTTGGGAAAATGCACTTCAAAGGACTTCTCTGTCCTGAGGATCTGTAAGATGGGGCTTGACCAGCAGCTATCAGTGTCTGAGTTCGAATTTAAGAAGGTTCCTACAAAACCCACCAGTCTGAGCTGCTACCAGAAGCCAAACTTTCCAGTTTTCAAAGTGCTCATTTTCTCTACTCTCAAAGGTGGACTAGGTGGCTAGCAAACTTATTAAAGGGAGGAAAGAAAACCCTAACAGAGTAGATAAATAGCATAAGCAACTACTTCCTAAAATGTATTTGTAGCAGCAAGTGTCTAAGGCTTTTCCCATGGGAGCCAACTGCACTGCCAGCCAGCTGCAATCCCTTGCAGTAGTCTTTCACTAACTCTTTGAGGTTTAAGACTTGCTGGGTGGCAAGATCCCGTTTGCCCTCATCGCAGCGGGTGGCAGGGCTTGTTTCCCCATGCTGGTCCCCCGACAGCGCTCGGCAGTGCTGCTTGCTGGTGCTGCTCCTTGCAGTGCTGCCTGCCTGCGCTGGCCGTGCCTCGCATGTCTCGCGACCAGACATCAGTGACCGAGTCGTCGCCTGGGCATATGTGGAAGGTGTGTTCACCCTTCTTTTTTGGACCCCCATCACACGGGAATTCGGGAAAGGGTGTTGTTTTTGGTGTAGCTTTTCTTTACTAGATATTCTTACTCCTGGACCTCTTGAAACCCTCCCAGGTACCAGAAAAATGTTCAGAAACACTCCGGGACCTAAGAACCTTCAAGACATTCTTCTTCTCCAAAATTTAGTAACAAAATAAGGGGGGGGGGGGGATTTTTCTTTTCCTTTTTCCTTTCCTAATTAGTAACTGTCTATACAGAACACTTTCTTCACACACCAGCTTGTTGATCTAACCAGTCTGGAAAAAAGCACAGGCCAGGAAAGAGATGGGACTAGACAAGCAGAAATAAAGAAATGACCAGTGTTTGGTCACCCGTAGAACTGAGTGCTGTACAAAGTCCAGGCAGGTATAGCTGGCCTTGATTTTTGGATGTAAAGGATAAAGCAGGAAACACAACCGATGTGTAAAGTGAGTGCATTTTTCGGTAGTACCATTGCAGCATAAGGGGACTGCTTCCTTTAACGTGTAAATTCATCACCTGGGCAAGGCTTTCCCGAGGAGGCTGAGGAGCCCACTGACATGCCCTAGGCCTCTGAAAATCCCCGGTGTGTTTCTTTGCTTGTTTTTGAAGCATTCAATGAGCCCATGCCAGGGTGCCATATGAGGCGAACTAAACCACCCTCGTATTTCATCCTGCCAAAAATGTGTGTTTGTCTTCCAGTGGTCCTTGTCTCCCATTTCCACTTGGCTAAGACTAATTTAACATAGTTAACAGTCTGTTTTTAATGGGGGAAAAAAAGGACCTTTACACCTTGCTAAAGTTCCACTGTATTTTAATGGACAAATAATATTTTACCAGAGCTGGCTTCTTCTGCTCTGTAATTGTTTTGGTTTTCTTTTACTCCATTTCTTATTAACGAATCATTTCCAAATGGGCCAATGGACAATGGAAGTCTTCAAGTAGGTTTTTAAACAAGTTTTGACATTGTTTTTTAGTTCTTCTGAGCTAAAAATAATACAAATCAGCAGGTACAGACTGGAGAAGAGTGTTCTTCAATCCCCAAAGGACCTGTTACTGCATTTGCTCCCTAGAGGGAGGCAAATAGAGAAAATAAAAAAGGCGTCAGTTCCAGTTGTTCCACTTACTAGGCTGTAAATGGCACCGCCTTTCTCAGCTCAGAAGAGAAAAATCATTGCCCTGCTTGTGATGAAAAAATTAGGAGGATGCTTTTCTCCCTATTACATGAGGTCGACTGGCACAAGAGGTAGGCACAGCTTGCTTACCCTCATCTAATGAGAGACTGAACTATGTGTTCATGTTTCTCCATGAATAATTTAGAAATGGTCTTCGGCATCTCCAGTCACCAGGCCCTCCCAATCCCTCTCATCATCTTGGGGCTCTTGAGTATTTCTGAGTGGCTGCCACTTCTTAGCCATTTTCATAGGCGACATTCTTCATCGCATTTCAGTTCTTTAGTTCTGCCAGTACATTTCAACTAGGGGAGAAGGAGCCAAGAGCCAGCGGTTGGATGCTGACCCATACAAATTCAAATGAGAAAACAGCAGCTTTAACAGCAACGTTAACCTGAACAAAATACCTCTGGAAGGGGTACAGTGTCCCCCTCTGTCTCTGTGCCTCCAAACTATGTTCCTGTAAAGACATGTGGGAAGTGAGACGAGCATATTTGATACCTCTTCTGTGATAACACAAAGTTCTTCATTCCTTTAGGGCTAATTCATAACGGGGCAATATTCTGAATGGATGGGTGCGGACAAAATTTAGCCCTGCTATATCTTTTGAGAACAAGAAGATTTTGCAATGACTGTAATGCTGAGTATAATCACTGAGCCAGAGAAGAGATCGTGTTGCAATCATACCTGTACGGCACTACAAAGGTCATCCCAAATTGTCTCTGAAAAGCTGATATCAGAGAAAATAAGTTCGAAGGTAGCTTTCAGGTCTGGGCATTGTGCTGGGAATACAGAATACAGAAACAAACATTTGCATACAGTCCCTTCGCTGCAATGGGACTTCAGCATTATCTAAAACTCCCTTTCTTATGAGCTGTATTTTTTTGAGTCTGGGCCACAGAAAGAAACAGAAACTACTGTCTCAAATGTCTTAAATCATACCGTTTTTCAGAGGAAAAAAATCAGCCGAAAACCTACCTGCAATGGTCATTTGAAATACTTTGTTAAGCGACAGTCAGTTACAGTGTTCTCTGGTGGTAGATGTTAAACATGAACAGCATTGCCCTGTATTGTTTGACTGCATCTCAGTTTTCATCTTATGTATTCGTATTGTGTTCATTGGCAAAAGAGAACATATGTTCCTGATTTTTCAAGCTATGTGTGAATTTTTTAAATAAATAAAGTTTTATAACAACAAGCCCACACATCTACTTGGTTGCAACAATCCAAGGGCTGGTTACTGCCAAGCAGAAAAAATACTGTTAAAATTCACCTTGGTTGCTGTATTTCATAGACTGAGAATAAAATAAAGGCAGTAAATAATAACAGTTGTAAATTCAAATGCTCCTCAGAATTAGCATCAGGCACCCAATCTGAAATGGTTTAAAATGTGGTGTAGATCAGACGAGTCTGGCTCTGGCACTCAAAGCACTGTCTCCTTAGCACTGTCCCAAGCTGCGTTTCCAGGACTGTTCACAGCATTAAACAGGATTCGGTCACCCCAACTCATTACGGCTCGGGAACTGCTTCCTCCAAAGAACACAGGCCATGAGATGAACTGTAAAATGCCGCAGGTGCAGCTTGAGCCAGAGACAGCTCTGCTCATCTTTCAGAAGCTGTACCCCTAATGATGGGGTTGAATTCAGATCATTGGATTGAACTTCTAAGGCTTAAAGATCAAAACCTGCTTCAGCTCTTTGCTCTGAAAATTGCTAAAAATCACAGAATGTAATTACTGCTTGACACCATTGTTATTACACCATGTTAATTTGTACCCAACTTCACTTTAAGGGACATCTAGTTAAACTAGCCTTTTTTTTTTTTCCTTAAAACATCTCTTTAGCATTAAATGTAACAGATTTTCATAGGAATCTATATTTTTTAATACTCATTACACTTTAACTGTTGCAGAAGTTTACCTTATATCTTTTCACTTTTACACAAAGCCCACCAGCAACTCTTCATAAATGCCTCACTTCAGTATTTTGCAGGCAGCTGTATAGCATGCTCCCTTGCATTGCCCACAGTTCTATTTACTATTTTATTTTGCAGTTCTTTCCATATGGAGATGCTTCAAAGTTTGCCCAGCATGCCTTCCGCACCTTTGATAAAAATGGAGATGGGACCATCGACTTCAGAGAGTTCATTTGTGCACTGTCCATCACCTCAAGAGGCAGCTTTGAGCAAAAGCTAAACTGGGCCTTCAACATGTACGACCTGGATGGTGATGGTAAAATTACAAGAGTGGAAATGCTGGAAATTATAGAGGTGAGATCAATATGGCACTTACAAAGAACATCTGAACATTAGTAAAATTTGATTGCTTGTTCACATACCTTTTAGATTTTAAGCACATGAGAGACTGTGCACTGTATCATTAAAAAAGTGCATTATATACATTTATCCTATACTGACTCATGCCTAAGTGATGCGAACACACTAACATTTTAATAGATGTGTAATCTTTGAGAATTGCTGCAAGTACGTATGTGCATATGAGCTTTTAAATATCAAGAGGTAAATTTGTTTTCTGATGAACGGATTAAGCATAAAAACAGCAAAGGATTTACAAAGCTTATCTCAAAACCACTTGACACCCATGAAATTACTGTTTTGTAGCTTGAGTGGCTGGAACCTTAATGGAGATTAACTTTAAATGATTGCAGAAATTTACAGGGATAACAACACACTATTTTAAGTGAACTTTCACAGATGGCTCAGTGAGCTTTAAGATTTAAGACAACCATCGTACATAAGGGGAAGCATAAAGCTTACCTCCCTAGTCATCTGCCAGCTACTAGCCATGGTGGTTACTACCAGACTTTGCTCACATGTACACATGGAAAGCTTTTGAAAGGAGATGACTTCTAAAACTGTTTATTCGTGGTTTACATGGAGTATCTCAAGAGAGTGACTCAAAACCAAACAAATAGTTCATCCAGGGAATAGATTACAACAGTTATGCACTGTAAAACAGAAAGCCAAAGAAATTTACTCTGGTATGCAAAATGCAACCATTTAAAGAAACATCTGAAGAAGAAAGTAAAATATATTCTTCATTGTTTTAAGTGAAAGGACATCAGATTCTAAGAAAAAGAAAAATCCTCAGGGGAACTGGCAATCAGTTTATTGCTAGAATATCATTCCAGAATTTGAACACATCAAAAAAAAAATCAAGTTAATTTTATGTTGAATTTTCTGTTTGGTTTCTTTCCAAAGGCCATCTACAAAATGGTGGGCACTGTGATAATGATGAAAATGAATGAGGATGGTCTGACGCCTGAGCAACGGGTAGACAAGATCTTCAGTAAGATGGATAAGAACAAAGACGACCAGATCACACTGGATGAATTCAAAGAAGCTGCAAAGAGTGATCCTTCCATTGTATTACTCCTGCAGTGTGACATTCAAAAATGAGCTTGTGTACAATGCATCATAGACTGCACAGAAGTTTAATGTTCCATTCAGTTTGCAGCTATTTCCACACACACAAAAATTTGCTTGGACTACCTATAAATGGACTTGCTTCTTGTGTTTGAAACACTTGTGTGCATGAGAATGTCATTTGCTAAAGAATTTTAAAAGTATATATTATAAAAATAAACTGCCACAACGTGATGTGTGCACTGTCATTTCATAACAGCCCTATTCCTCTGAAGCCTGTGCAGCAGTCCTGTGCTGCAGTGAATTATATTATTTATTGTTCATGTTTTACTGATGCTAGCTCTGTGTCTCCTAGACTGAGTAATGTTAGTGACACTGAATTCCCATGGCAATGTTAACTGTTTATTATAAACCATGTCACCATTCTGCTGTAAAGTAGTATTGGACAGACAGAGGGAAGAGTTCCTCAGTTCTTGAGTCTGATCCACACGTGCTTGTATTGTCAGTGGATATAAATGTACTTCATTTGCATGCCTTTTAGGTTTGCCTTAATTCTTACCTCATTTGCATCCCTTCAATCTGGAAAGAGCTATGTCAGAGGAATGCAGTATAAAAAAGCAAATCCTGATAAAATGATCCCTTTAAAAGTATATATAAATATATATATATATAATGTTTAAAATATTGTTTTATTGGAAGTTTAAAGGTTTTATTGGAAGTGTATTGATCTTTGCCTGAATTTTCAAAAGCTTCCACAGAGGTTGCAATATATATGTCCCAAAATAAATTTATAACATTTGACCTTTTCCCCTAATTCTTATTTCATGTCTTCAGCATGGTAATAGAAAAAAAAAGTTCAATCTTTAATTATCTGTCACTGTACTACTGGGAAATATATATATATTTCATTATGAAAGCATGAAGAAAACTTCTTTGCACTCAGTAGAAGAATCATATTATACAAAATCAACAGTTGTAGTGCTTGTGTTACCAACAGAGCAGCTGTTTATCCTCTAAGATGTTAATGCTAAGATTTAACAGTATACCTACTACACCTGTGCTTACATAACTTTTTCAGCCAGCTGGAAGTCAAATACAGTTTATTTGCTTGGCCTAAACCTGGTCTTTTAATGTTTTTCCCACCAAGTAAGAGTCTTTCCTCTTACAATATGATATGAAACTACCACAGGCGTAAAAGAAATATTGTCAAAAATCGTTATTGATAAATTAACCTTACAGTATGATTATTGAGAAGGGGTAATTAACCACCTTTGTCCTCAGTTCCATGTGCGATCAAGTTCGTGTCTATACCGTGGCAAGTGCGAGTTCTGCACAGCCCTGGGAAAGCACAGAGAAATAGCAGCCTGCAGATAATCTTTCCTACGCTAGGTTTCCCAGTTGCTTTAAATAAAGGCAGTTACTCGTAGGTTTACAAAAAAAAAATAGTAGTCTGAAAAGCTCACAATTGCATGTTTTGATATTTCTTCTTTGCCTTATGAAATGAGACAGTACTCCCAATAGCTAAAAATCAGACAATAAAACATGACAAAACGAATCATTTTCTGCACTTTCAAATTTTAAAAGTAAAGCTCATCTTAAAATGGAGTGGAAAAAAAAAAAGCCACACTGCTTTACACATTTTGGTAACAAACATATTTCAGGGGGGAAGGAGGGGAATCAATTGTGACCATAATCACAGCCATCCTCTCCTGTTTAATTTTCCTCATATTCCAAACAAACAGCAAAATGCAGAAGTTCTAATTATTTATTTTTTTTTAAACCAGAATTTTACTTAGACTACACAGGTAGTACTCTTGCCAAATTAAATAGTGGTATACTTTGTATGTTTGGCTGTAACTTAAAAATAAAGTTCTGAAAATATAACATACTTTGAGTATGATATGCCCGTTGTTTCCACTTAGGCTTAAATTACTAATAGCGGAGAGGATGTTGAATAATCCTGGGGTTTCATGCATCTTTTGCTTACATATACTTACTAGGGAAGCAGTACATCATTCCGCATTTCCCTGCGCCTCAAATATATGTAGCTGGACAGGCTTCATTTACTTTAATGCAGCATTTAAGCACTGCATTGCCATCCAAAATGGCCAACAGCTCAAACACAGTCTCAAATGTGACATCATCTCCTCTCTCTAGGTAGTTTGTATAGTAAACTCTGTACTTAAAGAACCAAGAATAAGATAGCTTTGAGACCTTAGTAGGATCACTGCAAAAATAAGTGTATCCAAGCAACTGCTTCAGTAATTGTTTATTTAGAGCTAATCCTCTACCATGAAACCAGTTGCTTATAATTATTTTACAGCCAGGCACACATTTTCATCAAGTACAATGGTAGATTAGAATACAGTATATGATTTGAACCAAAGACCAGAATCATTGCCAATTCCTCCAAAATTTCAGGTAAGTCTGTAAAAAACTTGGGAGAAATCTCAAGTGTTTTGCCAGGTATGCAATCTGCATGTCCTCCCCCCGCCAGTGTTTTCACATAATCCTAAACGAATTTTAAATATTTTTAATCTATATTTCATTCTGTCACAGGATTGTGGAACCATTTAGTTTGGTAGGAGTCTCCAGGGGACTCTAGTGCTAACCCTTGCTTGAGGGAGGTGCGGCAATATTCAGCACCTCAAAGCCTCCAAGGATAGAGGCTCTACAGCCTGTCAGGACACTTTAAATGCCTCATATCCTTATTGTGAACCATCCCTACCCCGTGTTTATCCAGTCAGAACCTCCACGCTTCAGTTTATGGCCACTGTCTCTTGTTCCCCTGCCACGCACTTCAATAAAAAGCCTGGCTTGGTTTTGTCAGCGACCTCCTCTTAGACACGGCAAGCCTGCTCCAAGTCTGTTGGCCCATTACCCTAGGCTTTCAGAAGTAAACACCTGAAGTCTTTAAAAGATCACTAGACTTAATTCCTGAAGTTAGAATGCACCAAGAAAACCAACTGCAGTTCTAGCTTATTTCCTTCAATTCTCAGCTAATCTTCATGTTTTAGAAACACCCAAAAATTTAATACATGCTTGTGTAAAAACTAAACAACATTAATAAACACAAAATACCATTCAGTGGCTAAAACTAAATTTGGCTATGAAGTCAATTTAAAACTTAGAGTGCAAAGATATTTTATTGAGGAGTTGCTGTTCAGTAAATAACTCTGGAAACTGCAGAACTCTTCCTTGAATAATAATGGCTCCTGTATCATCAAAAAAAATAATAATTATGCCTAGTGGCTGAACTCTAAATTGATTGTTTCTGAAGAGCTCCCCATAATTGCAAGTTCCTGGAGAGAGGAGAACAGGAGAGAAGAAAGTTAATTTGGGGCAATTTGAAAAGTCTGGTTATTCTTTCTCCCTCCATCCCCCCAATAAATGTTTGTATTTTTTCTTAAAGCCAAATTCACTCTTATTTTAAACTCTCAAGTACAGTCCACTGTGTGTGTGGGGGGAAGCCTACAATCTAGAAAAGTTATTACAGTATTTCTCAAAACTATTCCACTTCATTCCTCTATATTGAAGGACTTCCATATATTTTTTTAATATAATGAATACCTGCAAACTCAGTCTGTGCAAGAGTTAGAATTAAGAATATAAATTTATAAAGACATAATTTGCTAGCTTTTTTAAGCACGTCTAAAGACACTCAAACCATTCCCTATAAATTGCTTAGAAATCAATACTTCTTCCTGCTTAGAAAAAATATACTGCAAAAGAAATATTCACTTTTGTAATTACAAAAATACACACTATATGTAACAGTTTTCATGTTCAGCTGTGGTGGTTCCACTATAAATAAACAAACAACGTTTTACTGCATGTGTTAATTAGCACATGTTCAAGAAATAAAGCAGAGCTAGGAAGAAACCAAATTTTTTTTTTTTAACTTAAGGCCAATTTGAAGAGTGCAGAGACACTAAAGCATTATCACAAGTATTAATTCTCATTGTTTATTAAAATAGTACTCCACAGTTATACAAAATTCATGCCATATTCCCCCCCCCCGCCTCCCCCAAGAAAAGAAAAATTAATAGTTGTTCGTTAAAAATATCAACTGAGCATTCAGGATTTTATCATGAAAACTGTTCCTATCCTTGGGCTGTAAAAACACATACAAGTAGTTCTAAGATTAAAAAAATAAAAAAATAAAATACAGGAACTACTTATTTTCCTGAGGGTATCTAACAAGAGATCCTCTTATCCAGCAACAGAAAGTAGCAACTGTAATTTACAGGCATCAATGTACATTTATCCTCAATATTGTGTCATATTCATACACTTTATACTTAATGATCTTCCTCTTCTTCATTCCTATTATGGAAATTCAACGTTGTTTGGCCTCTTTCAGGGTCTTGCATTCGGAGGATTCGAATACGGGAACTCGTAGGCAGAGAACTAAAAATAAAGCACGCATCATTTAAATAGTGTGTCTTCTCCACAAATTTTATTATTTCCATTTGATTCTTTCCATTACATATTTGCCTTTAAATAACTACATCTTTTTTCTTGGACCGTTTTAAAACAGCAGCATGGGGTGAAGATCTGGCTACACTGAACTGATACTGGAGCAAGACTTGAATAAAAGCTTCAGGTAAAGACAATGACTGATTTCAATCCTGCGATTTCTAACAATTAGACTACCTTAGTTATAGAAAAGGTACTTTTTAAGAGAAACTCCAACTTAAATAACGATCAAATTTGGTTCTTATTTGCCTTGCAGATCCTGAAGTAACACACACTTCATACATACATAATCACTCACATCATACTAAGAATGAAGTTACTAAACGTACATTTATACAAGCTTCACTGATAATCCTTAACGTATTTTTCTGAAGGTGCCTCTGTACTTCTGTTAAACTCAATGTTTTCTGAACGTGCAACATGCAGCAAATTACAACAAAATCAAGTAACCATACAGAAAGTTCCTACTACTTTATCGAATAATTTCAGAAATTTCCTCAAAGCATTTCCATTGTTCAACAGAACATTCCCCCCCCAGGTATTAGGACAGCAAGAAAATTACAATAAATTAATCTCATTTTGAAGACTGCTTAAGATCCTTATAGAGTCAACAGCGAAAAAGAAAGTTTTTAAGTTAGGTAATAAGAATTATCCTCTGTAGTTTTCACAGATTACTTTTGGCTAACAGAGAAGAATTGGACGCAGATGCATAAGGTTAGACAGTGACTGTCCCCTTAACTGGGCATAGCTTTACCAGGGAATTATATGGATTTTTTTTTTTTTTTTTTTAAAAAAGACCTGGGGACTACTAAACAAAGCAAACAAAACAACAACAACAAAAAATAAAACAGTAAGCAAGTTGTCAGCTTCTAGATTTAAAAAGCCAACTCAAATAACATAAAGCTCTTGAAAGTACAGTAGTATTAATAGGAAAAATAGGAAAATGCAAAGTGTTCTGTCAATTTTGGGGGGAGAAAGGAGCCCACCTTATACAAGGAAACATCTCAAAATGCTCCTCTACTTAAGATAAACTGATTCAAGTTCCACTGAACTACCATATTAAGAGACATTACATATGGGTAATATATATAATACATAATCTTGCAATACAACTTCCATGTACTACTTGTACTAGGAAATATATAACATAACATTATTACCTCATGCTTTGTGGGGTGAGCAAAATGAACTGCCGATGATGCTGAGAGTCAGCCACCTTCAGAATCATATCCATTGCAATTCTTCTGTTAACCATGTCCTAAAGACAAAATGTTTATCAGGTAGTGATACTGACTGTGTACTTCATCGGCTTATTATTGCACAGATTAGGACAACTACCTAGGAATAAATAAATCAGAAAATATCTTAATAGGAAGACCTACCTGAATTAATTCATATACAGTAAAGCTTAGCTAAACAAAAATCTAATAAAAACAACACTGGAGAAACATTAGGGTTAAATTCTAAAAGCTATAAACTAAAGTTCGGGAAATCCTTAAACTTTACTTTTTAGTGTACATGCACAATAGAAGGCTTCTATCAGAACAGTCACACTCCTACTCATTTTTCTACCAGCCTTTATATACATGTGTAATACTTCCTACTTTATTGGTATGCAGAGATGAACTTTAATTTAGTTGAATAATGTTTCCTATAAAATCCTGCCTCAAAGTTACCTGAAAGGATTTAAGGGCTGCATGTACGGAGCCTGAATTTTTTTTAAATGTATTTATTATTTCTAAAAAGACCCTTATGCAGGCTTACTGAAAAAGACATATAATGTGAAGCTATTATGAGCAGTGGTTAAGCAATGCTCTGCTTCCATACTTTGAAACTAGCTATTTCCCTTACAAAAAGGCTGATGGAGTCCTCTTGTGGTGGGTCTCCAGGATTACAGCAAAACTAACTACAGAATGTGGAAAGCGTGGTGTGCTGACACAGCAGCAGAAAGACAAATTGTGCAGAATTACTTATGGAATAAGACATTAAAGTTCTCTGGAGGGCCTACAGTCCTGACTATTCATCTTATTTCTGGACAGATGAATAAAATTCTGTACAACTAATTCATAAGACAGGACCTGAACTATTCAAGTTCGCTTGTCGAATCAATGATTGTGTCATTGATTCTATAACACAGGAAACTCAGTCATTTAACACACAAACACACACACTGAAAAACGGCTGCTCGACCACCTTAGATGCATACGTTCCTTTCTGAAATTCTTATGTATAAAATACGCCATCTTTTTTTTTCCTTCTAGGTCTTTGATTCCCAGTAAATTAATCATTGATGGGTGAAGACAAAAAAAAAACAAAAACACAATCTAGTGTCAACTACTGTCTTTGTCTCACAGAACTAGTTCTTTTCCCAAACCATACCACAGTGGGTATTAATGAGTAGGAAATAAAAAGGATATATTTTTTAAATTGGTTAATTGCCTGTCCAGGGAAGTGGTACACAAAGATTAGGCTGATCAGGAGCTAGTAGGTACAAAACAATTTTCTGAGTAGCAAATCAACTGCTACACGTGCGATGAAAAATTTGAGATTGCTATACACACACATACAAGTGGTAGAAGCCAAGGCACGTGCTAAGCCCAGGATGGTCACAGCAACACAGAGAGGCAACCTGTGAGAAAAACGGTAACTGCTTGGGGAAGTAATAAGTTTTATTTTATGATTTTTCTGCTAAACTGAGGTTTAACTGAGATATTCATAGCTCTCGGTGCCAATTTTAAAAAAGTGAACTTCAAAACAATTACTAAACTTAGTGAATGAGATCACTAACAAGAACTTTTGTTTAATATTATTATTTACAGTTAACTATAGTATTTTAAATTCTAACGAAACATAGATCACAACTCAACTATTTTGCTAATGTATACAAATCAGTATGGCAAATGTAGTTTAAAACTATACCATGTAGACATCAAATTCATCCAAGCATCTGAAAGGAGATTCAGTAATGGACCACAGAGAAAGAATGAAACAAACTGTTGAAAAGGAACGTTCGCCTCCTGATAAAGATCTCACGTCATTAAGGGCAGCTTTGTCTTCCTCTCCAGGCTGAACCTTGAAATAAAAATATTACAGCAATTTTTAAACTTGGAGACTTTCTAACAGAAAAGTTATTGTAACTCCAAACATGTTACACATGAACAGAGAGAGATCACTTGAGGAGAAGCTTATGTACTTCACTGCCGTTCTGGAAAGAATCCAGAATAGAGCGGCTCCTAGCCATTTTAAAACACATCTGTAGGATCACTGCAACATTCTCCACCATGGTAAAATACACTGAACAGATTAAATAAATGACTCTGCCAATGTTTTCTTATTCAATTCTCTATTTTAATACCTATTAAACAGATTAAATAACTGTCAACCAATGTAATTATATCACAGTAAAATCCAATCGTTACCAGCTACAATAGAAAAGCAGGCAATTGATTCACAGCAACAACTTAAAGGAGGAAGTTTCTTTTTACCAGAATAACTGAAACATTGTAAACAGCCACTTGGTTCCATTGGTTATGATGACACCTTGTGGCACTGTCCTTTAGGATTAAACTTCAGCATTTTCTTGTCTTGCTAATTGGATTATTTTCCTGCTTAGTTTGTTAAAAGTAAAACATATATATTTTTTATTTTTTTTTATTTTTATTTTTTTTATTTTAACTTCCTTGACTAAATTTAGATCTCATGCATGACAAACACGAAATATCAGCTATAAAAATGTAAACAGATAAAGACAGGTAATAAACTGAATCCATAAAATATGAAGTTGAGTTTCTCGGGTACCTATCCTTCACCTGTTTAATGAAGACAATGTCAACAAGTATTAATGTCATCACTACACACTTTCCCCTTCAAATCCTAAAAGTGAAGTCTCCCACTGGAAAAAAAAAAAAAAAAAGTAAATACTCTGTGACTAAGACTTTTTGGGAGGCATGTTAAAAGATATGAACTTGCAGAATACACAGAAATTGCATAACACTGAAGCCATCAGCCATTTAAAGGAAATAAGCCATTACACAATCACACAAATAAAGGAAAGATTCCTATCAATGAAATAGGAATGAATAATTTTGAAAGACTGAGTAGGATGACTGGCTAGTGCATTCCTATTCTCAACAACAACAGCCCAAATTTATTACATGTTATCTAGCAACATGCCCATTTAAGACAGTGATATGGTTTGGTTTTATTCTTGCTTGTTTTCAACAGAGTCCTACAGTTTAGCATATCACTTTTTGGAGAGGGAAGAACAATTTATTCTATCCTTTGCAATACATGCTCTAGCAGCTGACATTAAAAGCAAACAAACCAAAAACACCCACTATTTTAACACATATTATCATACTTCAAATAATATAAAATAACTTACTGTTATTGAAAGAGTCTCATTCTTGTGGTCAAAGAGTATTTTTCCACAGCAAGCTCGAATGCGTAATAAGTGGTCGAAGTACAGTTTGCACCGTAAAGAAAGGAGCCTTAAATCAGTTAAACCATGCAAACAAACATTAGGTCACTAAGTTTTAAGATACTTGAAAAAATGACACAAACTTTTTAATCAACAGTTTCACATCATAATCTCAAATATTAAGGCCTACTCCAGTAATAACATTTTCCCAAATTGATTATACTCTCAAGTAGTTGACATTGGAGAGAAATCACAGACACAAAGTAACAAGTGTAGAAATCCAGAAGTATAGGCTTTGTATTTTCTCTAAGTTCAACCCCTGCTTCAATAGACAAAAAGCTTTGCACATGCTTCTTTCACAACTTCAACAGAAAATGACCAGATTCCACTACGACTTTCCTATTGGTATTACATAGTCAGGACAGTGAAGGACTCTGCTCTACAAGGACTCTGCTAAACTCCAAGAATTAAACATTGTTGATGCCACCCGCACTCCCTCCCTTCTTCAATTCTAGTATGTAATTCCCCAGAAGACAATACAACGCAGTTCCTTCAAGAAAGAACTATGGTTCTTTAACACACATTAGAGTAGGGCCATTCTATGATTCATATTCAAATTTGGGTACAAAATCCGCTGGCATTTCTATACTTCCACTGCAACGGATAGGATTCTTCTGATCATCACTATCTGTCAGGATTGTATTGGCACCCCTTCCAAATCCCAGACTGAAAAGTACAGAAAGCAGAGCCAACACAGATATCCCTCAATTTCTGCTGAAAAGAATGATAAACAAGAAAGGATTGCATTGCATTTCTGGAAAAGACCAGAAAATCAGTCCTTTTGAAGGGAGGCCACCAAGAAGTCATCACAGTACAGGATACTAAGAGACTGCAGCAAAAAGAAGGGGTGCATTCCCAGTACAGACACTCTGTCATAGAGAAAGCTGTTAAGCTGCAGAATCTGAATAAAAATCCTGAAACTTTTTCAGCATAGGGCAAAGAAGGAGTGCTTGTCCCACAATGAAATTATGGGAGCATACCACAGCTGATTAGACTCAATGAAAATGAATGATAGCCCAGATTATTTCAATACCAGCACGTTGCTGATATTTTACTGTCCAAAACCAGTACTGAAACAGAACTGTCTTGGATTGAGTAAGCATAGCTGAGGCCTTTGGTGTGAAGCAAAATATTTGCAACCTCAACTGATCGCATTGTCTTTCCAACTGTCAGTCCAGGGGGGCTCTAAATTGTCAGGCACAATAGTATTGGAACTGGGAGCAAGACTGGGTGAAAAAAAACTATGCAAGGCAAAAGTAATGCGAAGGACTAGTAGTTGTGCTGAGACAGTAATCATTAGAACTTGGTGGGGACTCATCAGTTGTGCAAAGCCTCACTTCAGAAGCATCATGGGACTTGGAAAAAAAAAAGTTCTGTCCAATATATGGTAATCCGCATGACCTGTCAAGTGTGTAAGAGCACTCACGACAGCTTACTTAAACTGTCTAATACCTGCTGGCTTGTTTAAAGCAAACATATCTACTTTCAAGTATGTTTAAAAAAAATCCAAAGAAAAGTACTGTCAAAATGAATCTCAAGTATACTTAGATCGTGTGTGACAAATACCAGCCTGCCTCATTCTTAAGAATTTCCAATGATAAGGATCTATAACTTTGGCACTAACATTTAGGCTCTGAAACAGGTTTAACTCTAAGATTGCCATTAATACCATCTTAAAAATATCTAATTCTCACAGGTCTGCTCTGTAATTTACTCTCTGGAATACAGGCACAATTTACATATCACCAGTATATTTTGTTGGCCAAAGAATGCAATCTCGGACACCACTGAACCCCACACCTCTGCCAGCAAGTCAAAAGAAATTGTTTTTGCAGCTCTTTAATGAGCTTTAATTCAAATTATAATCAATTATAATCTTATCATGTGTGGAATAGTTTTTTTTTTTGAAGATATTAAGAAATACTTATATCTACATACTAGTTATCTGAAAACTGAAGTTACAGAAAATTAACTTACCTTAAGAACTGCCGATATATTTTGAATCTTTGTGTCATTATTTCTTCCAGCAGCCTAATAAATTTCTTTAAGTTCTTTACTTTACTGTTTGCATCCTCGTATCTTTCCTTTGCATCAAGAAACTGCCTGTTTTAATTAACAGAAAGTCTAGCACTCACATGCATTACATTAAAACCAAGCAATTGCTGAAAATCAATTTAATAATCAAAACATTCTGTATTCTATATATCAAAAACTGTACTGTCAGGGTCTAAGTTAAAGCTAAAAGCATTTCATCATGTTAGGTGAGCCATCTTTCACTAATGAAAAGAGGTCAAATTACTCAATTTTACCTCTATTTGTTTTCCTTTTAAATGGAAGCTCTTGCACCAAGGAGAAATAATGACTGGGCTCCCTATGTCCAAGAGTATCTGAGAGGAATGACTTCTTGAAATACACTGCAGTGAAAACCCCAACTAACTGCCTAACTAATAATAATATTAGTTATTCAAACTAGAAGTATGCTTAATGCTCAGTGCATCCCAGAACAACAGTGAGCTTTGTTCACACCACCTAGTCATAGTTGGGGTACCTCTAAATACTAAAGAGTAAGTGTCTGATTATTGTTAACTTCAGAGTATCAACCCTGAGTAAGAACACTACGGGGTAGTTCATCTCTCCTAAGACCATTCAGTACTGATTGACTGAGCAATCAGGACAGCATGTTTCTATATCTTCACACGTTGCTTAAGTGGCCTACGTATTAAAACAAATTCACCATAAGAAAACTGTTGTTTCCCCAATCTCTTCTATCTCACCTGAACTAAGCAAACATTGAAGATGACTTACTGTATTATTTCTTCTCTGTTTCCATGGTGATCTTTTTCTGCATTTATCCTCTCTCTCAAGCGATTCATTTCTGCATCAAGACTCTTAACAGTTCTACTGACTTCTATGCGCTCTGAGTAGATTTGCCTAGCCTGTGCAGTTTTTTCCTATGGTAATGTTTGAAATTCAATTAATTGTTACATTTTTTAAAAGTCTGTTAGTCTTTGCAACAAATATTTTGTGCTACAGAAAAAACAGGGCCTCCAAGCAAAACCAAGTTTTCATATTGTTTTTTTGTGCACACTCATGACAGCAAAATTACTGTTATCATCAACAATTTTACTAACAATGTTCATAAGCAGGTAGTTATTTCAGTGCTAAGAACTGTTCCCATCTGAGAACTTTTAACATGTTCACAGTTACTTATCTCATACAGATAAATGAGGAATTAAATATAACATATTTCAATAATACTTAATCTTCCAAAAAGCTTCAGGAATGTGATTGTAGAGTTAGTCAGTAAAGCTTGATTAGTTAAGTCTTTGAAAGATCAGGTATGAGATCTGTACAAGAGAAAAAGCTAGCATCCAAGCAATACCATTCAATTTAAATTAAAACATGTATTTTAGGGTTAAAGCATTCTAATCTTTGCATTGCATAAATGCAGAAGAATGAGTCCTAGATGGATAACTATTAACTTATCTATCAAGACTGAGATGGTGCTCTGCCAGACAAAGAGAGGCCTTGATTCATTTATACAAAGTTAATTTTACTTGATTTAGATATGAATAGCTTACAACACAGCTAAGAAAATACTCAGTTTAGGTGAGTATTAACATAGTCTGTATGTTGTACAAGTAGAATGATCTATTATCAAATTTTAGAAGGATCCTGAACATACAACTTCCATAAAAAAAAAAACAAACATACCTCTAATTCTTTTTCTTTGGCAGCTAGCAATTCTTTATGTTTTTTTATGCAAGCCAAATGTTCTTTCTTCTTGTCTTCATAGTGCTGCCAACGACGTTTTCTGTTTTCTACTTCTGAGTCCGCTCGATTTAATTCATCCTATTTTGAATAAGTCAAGATGTGAAAAGTTAATTGTATGGGGTGGATTCCTAAGCATCTCTCTAATATGTACACACTTTTCACAGGTATTCGTGAAGAGAGAGAGAAGTTTTTTGCTTTCAGTAAAGTCCAGGAGCTTTAACAGCACCTTATCAGAAAGTACTTAATTCTTACAAGAAGATAGTAATTGTTTTTAGGAATCTATACTGCTTTTGGCTGAGGTGGAGGCAATTTTCTGCTTGGTAGCTCCTGTGCTTCTAAGTTTTGTTTTTGTGACCAAAACAGTGCTGATTACACACCAGTGTTTTAATTACTTGTGGCAGGTTAACCTTGAGTAGCTGCCAAGTACGCACCGAGCTTCTCCCCCACTCCCTCCTCAGCAGGACAGGGGAACAAGTAAGTTGAAAAAGGCTCATGGGTGGAGATAAGGACAGGGAGATCGCTCACCAGTTACCATCACGGGCAAAACAGAGTCATCTTGGGGGAGATTAAATTAATTTATTGCCAGTTAGTAACAGAGTAGGATAGTGAAAAACAAGAACAAAACTAAAAGCACCTTTTCGCCCCACCTGCCACTTCTGCCCAGGTTCAACTTTGCTCCTTCACTCCCAACTCCTCTACTTCTTCCCCCTGAGCTGTGCAGGTGGATGGGGTACAGGTGTTGTGTCAGTCTGTAACACTTCATCTCTGCAGCTCCCTTCTCTCTCTCTTCCCTGCTCCAGCATGGGGTCCCTCCCATTGG
>VXAA01004401.1:139689-166135 GCA_013399115.1 Anseranas semipalmata | reverse complement strand
TCCCATGGGCCGCAGCCTCCTTCAGGCCACATCCACCTGCTCCATGGGGGCTCCTCCATGGCTGCAGCGTGGAGATCTGCTCCGTGGGGTACCCATGGGCTGCAGGGGGACGGCCTGCTCCACCATGGGCCTCTCCACGGGCCGCAGGGGAACTTCTGCTGCAGCGCCTGGAGCCCCTCCTGCCCTCCTTCTGCACTGACCTGGGTGTCTGCAGGGCTGTTTCTCTCCCATTTCTCTCTCCTCTCTCCCAGCTGCTGTTGCACAGCAGTTTGTTCCCTTCCTTAACTCTGCTCTCCCAGAGGCCCAACCAGCGTCGCTCCCTGGCTCGGCTCTGGCCAGCGGCAGGTCCCTTTTGGAGCCGGCTGGAGCTGGCTCTGATCTGACATGGGGCAGCTGCTGGGCTCTGCTCACAGAGGCCACCCCTGCAGCCCCCCTGCTACCAAAACCTTGCCACATAAGCATAACACACTATTGCTGAGCAGTGCTTACACGAGGTCAAGGCATTTTCAGCTTCTTACACTGTCCTGACAGCAAGGAAGCAGGGAGTGCATAAGAAGCTGGGAGCCAGGACAGCTGACCCAGATGGACTAAAGGGATTTTCCAACCATCTGACATCATGCTCAGCAATAAAAACTGGGAGAAAAGAAGGAGGAGGGGGGAACATGTTTGGAGTGATGGTCTTTGTCTTCCCAAGAAACCATTACACATGATGGAGCCCTGGTTTCCTAGAAGTGGCTGAACATCTGCCTGCTGATGGTGTGAATGAATCCCTTGCTTTGCTTTGCTTCTGTACGCTGTTTGTGCTTTACCTAGTAAACTGTCTTTGTCTCAACCCATGAGTTTTCTTACTTTTACCCTTCCTCCAATTCTCTTCCCAATCCTGCTGTAGGGCAGAGTGAGTGAGCAGCTGCAGGGTGCTGAGCTGCCTACCACGGTTAAACCACAATGGAATCATATCTTGATGGGATATTTTCATCTTTGAAAAGATATTCTTTCTCCTAAACTTCCAAAATACATATTTATTGTGTGCTACATTCTAGTCAGAACTTCTGATGTACCTGACTACATGTCTGCATGAAAACACAGTGTCCTGCTCTAACTGTAATATAATACATAAGATGGAAGTTGCCATCATCTGTAAACGTTGATGCAGTGGAAGTGAAACATCTTTGCAGAGATTTATTCTTTCCAGATAAAGAAAGAGGTATAAAGAATAATGACAAATTAGAAGACAATTTCCTTCCTCATCCCTGTCAACTAGTACACGGTTTATCTTAAAATAAATAAAGGAAAACTAAAACAAATGAAAACCAACCAACCATCATCAACAATAATGGATGCTCTTACATTTTTCTAATCATGCCATACAGCCACAGCTTGATATATGTTGACAGTTCAATAAAAAACTGTATTCTCTTCCCTTATACAGTTGGTTTCCTTAAACAGAACGTATCTCTTGAATTTCCACAATAGATACATTATAGCTAATATACTTATCCATTGTTTTCCTTAACTATTTCCTTCCCTTTTTTGTTTGCTCTTGCTTTCTTAATTTGGGATGACTACGTATCAATACACAATTTATGTGAGGCATATAAGAGATTCCTACTGAGTTTTTCCTCATTCCATACTTCTACAAGTTTAGAATACTGTTTATATGCTGTACTCTGTTATTTCCATTTTCAAGCCATTAATTCTTGACAGCATAAGATTGGCAGGACTCTATTTGCCCAATACCAAAATTCTGCATTTATCTTAAATTTGCTATTTATCTCAAGTTTTGTTAATTCTCTGTGATTTCCGGGTGTCTTCTATAATCTTGAATAATCAAAACCATATAACGGTACCTTCTGTGATTATGCAACTTTATAGAACAACCACTTCATACAGAACTCCAAATGCTATTTTGAAAACTGACAAATTACGAATATTCTTAGCCAGGCCTCAGCAGAAACAAACAAATAAGCCAAAACAACAGATACGATGCAGTAAAGGAGAAATTCAATGAAATTATTTTTCGTTCCTTTTCAATCCATAACTAAAAACACTTGGAAACAAAATAAACTCTTTAAACCTGAAATATTATAGCAACTATACCTAACAATCAACATTATCTTAATAATAAATAAATAAATACTGCCAAGCTTATTTCTTGACATACTTTGGATGGAACGCCCTACTTCTATTTTCATAGGTAGGCCTTAAATGTATCAGGAAGGAACACTCTCTTCTCCTGCCTCCATTTAACCTTATTCCCGTTGCCACACAAAGGGAACAAAAAATACAATATGGAGTTATTGCTACCTTAATTGGACCAGCACTGTCTTCTACTTGATGAATTTTTTCTTTTATTTCTTCAAATCTTTTCTCAGCTGCCTGGAGAATATTGTTCAGTTCTTCCATTTTTCTGCTTTGTTCCTGCATTTCTTTTTGTGCCGATTCCATCTTTTTTTGATTTTCTTCAGCCACATCTTCCTGTCAAAATATTTTAAAAATGAAGAGCAAAAGGGGGACATACATTTGCACATTACTCCACGTGATTTTTGTTTTATTATCATTACCAGGGTATACGCAATACTCTAAGCTTTCTAATAAGAATACAAACAGCTCAATGTAATTATCACTAAAGCTCAAAAGAAGAGACTGATGATCCTCTTGGAGACCACTAAATCAAATCACAAAAGAAAAAGTGGAATTTCTTAATTATCTGACTGAAAATTAAGGTGACAATTTGGAAGTTGTTGGCTAGGATTTTGTCAAGACTTAGCCATGATAATGATTTAGTACAGTAATTTTTCAGTAATCAGCCTGACTCTCTGAATTTAGATCTTGGTCATTTAGACATTAGCTTATTACAGAGTAACAGTTAAAATTCCATTGCCAAACAAATCACAATAGATTAAACACTTTTATTCTATTCTTAAACTACTAACCATACATTCTAAGAACATATGGATAAGCACTTTGGAGGAACCACAATACTATGATCCTTCCTTAGGGTGATATTTGAACTTTAAAACTTAAAACTGCATGATGAATTTACAATAAACCAAGAAATTATGGATTCAGGGCAGAGAGGCAGTGCTGTGACATAATTTATGCTAAGGAGTGGTCTTTATCTGTGCTTCGATGATGCCACTTCTGACCTCCAAACTTAAATCACTGCTTCTCCCCAGCCTGAGTTTTATGGCACTGCATATGTGAAATGAGGGAAGAAAATGCACAGAATATCTCTTTACAACACCACCTTGCCTTCCATAAACCTGCAGCACCATTGGCTTGAATAAGGGCAGAAGCAGAGAAAAATCAAAACAAACACTCACCAAAAATAAAACAATACCATTGCCATAATTGTAGACTTTCTTTCAAGTATAACATTTTTCAATATTTATGCAATTTGCACTCTAGATGATAATCTACAGTATTTACTTGTTTCTTATTTTAAATTGCTATCAACATTCAAAGACATTATTTCACATTCTTATTAGACATAATTCAATAATCTTTTCTTACTAATACACGGATGTCCACTGACTGGTTTTCTTCTATATTCTCAAGATCTGCTATTTCTGCATTTGTTGTTCTTATTCTTATCTGGGAAAAAAACATATATTAAGTTTACCTAAAAAGAAAATATCATATTTGTTCATTGAAGTCAACATAAAAAGTAATATATTTGGTCTTTCAGTTTCATTAGTGCCTACGAAAGAGAGAATTCTTCCCACTTACCTATGGAATCCATTTTTATTAAACAGAACTTGCTCTGAAAGTAACACGCATTTTAAATCATTAAATTATTACTGCATTTCCATTCAACATGACATTTGAATAATATATATTTTATTTTTCCTTCAAATAATTGTCTTCATCAATTTCATAACAGTCCATGTCCCAGTTGTTTGCTAGTTCTTATTTGTAATTTACTGAATATAACCTTATATAGTATGTATCATCTTACACCACGTAACAGTAACATAATTAGTTGCCACATATATATCCTACCCACTAGTACAGGAAATCATGCAGAAAAAAAATACTAACGGTTGTAAAATGGTTTATAAGGAAATTCAAATTAAGCAAAACTTAAAAGCATGAAATACTCAACATATTAAAATGGGTAAAGAATATAAATGAAGAGCATGAAGAGAAACAAGATTCAAGGAATGAATAGGCAAGGCTCAACAGAAATAAAGGAGGGGAAAGCAGGGAAAAGAAACTTGTATCAAATATTGCAACAACTTCCTACTTGTGTCACAAAAAAAAAAAAAAAACAGTAGGAATTTTATTTGTGAGATTTAGCACAACAGAAGAAAAAAAAATACCATACAGAACAACAGCGATATGCTAGGATTGATGCGACTTCCATCATTTCGTCCTGAATGATGAAAGCATACTATAGATGCTAGCATATAGACTTGCTTGTTTTTACACAAATGCCAAAACAACAAGGGTAAGCAGAAATATTGAGAACTATCACCTAATCAAAACATATTAGAGAAGTCAAAGTGAAATAGGAGAAGACTAACGAGTGTCTAAAAATTAACACAATGTCTATTTTTACCTGTAGTTCTTTTTGGTGTTGTCGATGACGATGAAGATGATCTTCATTCTGCCTAATCTCATTTTCAATGGAATATAAACGTTGCTGAGATGCTGTCAACTGTGCCTTCCTGTTTGCAACTTCACGCTCCAAGTGACTTTAAAAAAAATGTGATATTGAGATATTATATACATACACAAACACAAAAATACACAAATAAAAACTAAATGAGTGACAAAACAAAGGCTACAAAAGCACAAAAAAAAATTTGAAGTTTGTTATGTGTTGGATGGTTTTACTGATGAATAAGAAATACCAAAGCACTACAGTAGAACTCATAGTTGATAACCAGCAGATAAGGGTATTTAAGTCCCTGATGGATAAAACTTCACATCATTTGAACCACCTGTAATCTTTGTTAGCACCTTTAGCAAACAGGCTAAATGCTTGAACTAAACAGTGCTATTACTTCTAAAAATAGTAATGTGTCTTGAGAGAAAACAAATTCTTAGACTAGGACAAAAATACTTCCAGTCAGACAAAATACTTTATGAAAAAAAGCATTGCACAGATTCTCTTTCTACTTTTTTCTTTTTTCTACTTTTGCTCCCACAAAGGAGTTCAGTTCCAGAGATTTCCATAATTAATTCTTTCAGTATGTAGTAAAACTATTTCAAATGCAAACTAAACACAATTTTTTATTATTATTTATAGATAGCAAAGCTTTGTTAGAGCTTTTCATCCCTGGTAAAGAAAGGCAAAACTCTACTAATACTACAATTTTATTTATTTTTTTTATGTATTTAAGTGTTTAATCCAACTTTTTTTTTTTAAACTTTTGTTACAGATGCATGAAATGAACCGATTATGTCTCATTCCAGAATCAGTATTTAATAAATTTCATACCATTCCTGATAAATGTTTCATTGGTTTCTGCTAAGTTCTGCAGCAAAAAAAAAAATATTTTTTTTCTCTGTAACAGGCCTACATCATTCTCCCATTCCAATGTCAGTAATGAAATGACTATAACACTCTGAAATTTAAGCTAATCTTTGAATGAAATTCATTATAAGCTGAAATGACAAAGTACAGCTATCTGACATATTTAGAACTTTCCAGTTTAGAGAAATCTCAGAATCACAGAATGGTTGAGGTTGGAAGGGACCTCTGGACTTTGTCTGGTCCAACTCCCCTGCTCAGGCAGGGGCACCTTAAGCTGATTGACCAGGACCACGTCCAGATGGCTTTTGAAGATCTCCAAGGACAAGACTCCAGAACCTCTCAGGGCAACCTGTGCCATTGCTCAGTCACCTGCACAGCACAGAAGTGTTTCCTGACGTTTAGATCGAACCTCCTGTGTTCCGGTGTGTGCCCACTGCCTCTTGTCCTGGCACTGAGCACCACTGAAAAGAGGCTGGATCCATCTTCTTTGCACCCTTCCTTCAGGCGGAAGTTTTTAAACATTCATAATGAGTTTTTAACATTCAATTCAGTCTACACTATCAGCTATTAATACTAAAAATGAAGTATTTACTTAATGCAGCTTTAATATTATCTGATCCTCAAAATAAAATTATTTTAGTGTCACTGATTTGCTTGATGAGAGTTCAAGTTTTTAAAAATCCTAATATATTTCAAAGACAGACTACCATTTTGAAAGTAAAGGCATTGAAATAGAGAAGTTTCCCAGAGATCTCAAATAGGAAATGTAAATCTCAGAAAGAAAATGGAGAAACAGAAGAGTAGTGGAGGGTGAGTCTCTCTCATGCACATACATCTAAATAGACAAATATGCAATTCTATTACTCATGTCAACAAATGCACTTTTTACAAATACAATGTTACAAGATGCTAACCTTATTTCTGCTTCAACATCTTTGCTTAGATACTTGGGTCTGAGCCAGTCAGAAGAATAGTATCGTCTCTCAAATACTTGATCACCTTCAGCAGTGAAAGCTTCTCTACAATTTTTTGGAGGATTTTTACACTGCATTACTTCACGAGCTTTACGGCTACTCTGAAAAACACAATTGCTTTATCATGCTTATAGAAAATCCACCATAAAAATATTAATTTAAAACTGATCTAGAAGTTCTCTCAGAAATCACTTGCATTCCTAATGTAAGTGAATGAAAAATAAGAAATTCAGAAATGAAAGAATGATTTGAAAAAGTCTGTAATATCAAGATTCTGCTTTTCTTTGTTGAATAAGGCATTCATGTTCTCATAAAACCCACTTAGTTTAGCTGCCATTTTCTTTTTCTCTGTTACAAATTTATCTAAATTCTAAATTCTCTAGTGTGACCAGTCCCTCATAATTTGCCATAGGAAAGATCACTAACCAAGAGGTCACTACACACTAGGTATATCTATTTATCAGAGGTGGAAATACACACACAGGAAGCAATCTTTCAAAGAAAGCTGTTAAGTACATCAAACAACACTAAATAAAGCCAGGGGAAATCTTTTGGTAAAAACTTCTGCCAATGCTATATTAAGCGGTCACAAGTTCCTCTGTCTGAGAAAATTAATATTTATACAATCACGTTATCCATTCAGAAGTATTATTTCCTCCACACCATACTTGCTCAACTTTTTTCAGATTCAGTTGAAGTTGTTCAGGTAGGTCTCAAAGGTAATAATGTTAAGGAAGTCAGCAGTTAGTTGAAGCACAGGAGGAAGAACAAAGCTAGTATTCCTGCCATAAGAAATGGATAGGAGATTCAACCATTATGTATCCCATTCAGTAATGGCCACACTTGCTAAACAGCCAGTCAGCTCTGGACTAGACAGAGCATAAGATGTCTCTTCCAGTAGGAATGTCAGACTGGAAACCAGGAAAAGTGGTTTTGGAGGAAAAACAGTCCACAAAAAAAGCAAGCGTCATTACTTCTGCTGCTCATGGAATACCTTCCCTTCTTTAAATAATACATAAATAAATAGACACACAAACGAACAAACCAACAACCATACATCTTATTTTTATCTTTGAACAATTTACCTATAATGTTAACTGCTGGAGCTTGTATCTTCAGTAGTAGCAGAAAATCAAAAATAATTAAAATATATATTTTCTTTAATGAGGAAAAAAAATGTAATAGCAGGAAACAGTTCATTAACATGCTTTTATAGTGATTAAAAAATGTTATCAAAATTACACGTAATCCTAACTCAATGCTAGTTGCAAGTCACTTCAAAAAAAAAAAAAAATCTTTCTTCATAACTGGTTATTTTATTTATTTATCCATTTTTTAAGCCAGACTTTATCCATAAACATATTTCTTTGCACTCTTCTCATCTCAAATGTTTTAACAGTGCATAGTCCAAACTGAAGTGGCTTTGGTTGTTGTGGTAGGTGAAAATTAATTTAGGCTGTGACACTATTAGACAGCAGGTAATTTCATGTAGGTGTGGGTGGGTGAATTTCCAAAAGGCAGCTTTCTGAACTCTCAGTAGCAGAAGCCTGCTACACACCAGGTACAACTGGCAGGGGCTGGCTGCAAGTTTTGGTAACACACGGACTACACAAAACTGACACATGCTGAACCCAACAATTAGTAAAGTGGCGGCAATTAGGAGACTGATCAGAGGCACACATACTGTTTAGACTGGAAAACTAGACAACGTAGAGGCCCAGAAAGGTGATGGTGAACAGTCTGGAAATAAACATGGACAATCCTGGAAACAAACAGGGATAAATCCATAGAGGCAAATGCCAAGGAATACCCAAGGATCTTGGCCAGTAACGCCCCAAACAGGTAACTGCAAGCAGCTGCACAGCAGGAGCCAGTATGATTTTCTGCCCAGCCTTTCCAGAGTAGCAGTGACTTCCCTGCTGGGGAGAGAAGTCGAGACCTATGAACAAAGTGGTGTGGTGGGGTAGGGAAACAAGAGAGCGTGGAAATAAGAATAGAAGCTCTAACCTCAATGATTCTTAAATAAGGCCCAGTATCTTGGTCCATAATGGGTTGTCAGTTTACTCTGTCTCTCCCATGATAAAAAATGGTGTTCCAAGGGGGATACTGACACAGTTTATTGAATGTCAAGAGGGCCTTTATGGGGAGCCCTTCAGAGGAAACATACGTGTTTGTGTACTGACTGCACAGATATAACATAGATAACTCTTGCAGTTATGGTCTGTAGAGCCATCAAGGACCTCACTTCTCCTCAGTGTGTCTGTAAGTTATGCTTCTGGGGATGATCAAAACAAAAAACACATACCTCTACCTGTCTGTCATAGACAAAAAACAGAGGAGGTATTGTATATACACTATACAATGAGATAATGCCTTTCTTTAGAGACCAGTAGGAATTGGAGAGCCTTACTTTAATTAGCAGGACTTTTTCTATACCCCTCACATCGATCAAACAATTGGCAACCACTGCATCATCTATTTCCAATGCTGTGAGAACTGAGGGGAATTCTGGATGATGAACTCCTCTAAAAAAAAGAAGAAAAAACAACGATTCATAAAATTCACATGAGATTCTTTAAATCAAAATTACAAATAGTTTTTTCCAACTGATAACAAGTTGAACCCATGCAACTACACAATAAAATTCAAAACATAAAACTTACCTGTGTCTAACGTCATAAACTTTATCCTGAAATTTATTTACAATTATTAAAGGTCTAAATCCACGTGGATAATGATTTGCCATCAGTTGCTGAAGAGTTCTTTCATCATTATGATTATCGCAGCAAAATGCCTGAACTAAGCCCTTTAAACAAGATTCAACAGCCAGGGTCAGTTCAGCATCTTTCGGATGAATGTAAGCACCTAAACAAACAAAAAAGACAAAGCTTTAGGAGCTTTGTTCCATAACATGTATTTAAGTAATGCATTTTTACCACTACATGTTTTTGTTTTCTTTTCTTTTTTCCTTTTTTTTTTTTTCCCTTCTTAAAGAGTCTGAAACAAACCTCTCTTACAAGAAGGAAAAAAAAAGTTAACTGCAAAAGAAATGGTTCCACAACAGACAAGTTACCCTGACAACACGGTCATAATTTCTCTTCCTAGACAGGCCTACATATAGGCCTACACTTTTTTTTTTTTCCTCCTCAAAGAAGTTCTTCGAGAGGTCACTACTAACTCCATGAAGGTGACTAATTGGATGGCAGCAGAGCAAGAGTATTAACTGCTCTAAGGGTGAAGGCAGAGGAACAACTATGCTGCAAGTTAACATGAGGATTTCGATTGTATCACCTGTCATCAGTAGTACATGTGTTCACACATCCTCACCCTGCAGTGAGATACAAAGCTTATTACATTGAAGTAATACTTTACATAAGCTCTCTGCAACATGCAGAGGAGACCTGCATCACAGAACGCATCTCAGCTGTTGTGCACTGAAATGCTAAAAAGAATACACAGTAGACAAGAAACATTGACAGCCACACACAGAACTGACCCTTTCAACTGTATTTCTTCAATAATTAAACTGAACAGTTTTTGTAACAGTTTTTTTTTTGTTTCATACACCAAGCAGGATTTTTTTCCTCCATTTCCCTGACTTTTATCAGACCTATGAACTAGAAATACTGCTTTTCAACAACTACTGTATGCTCTTAAATTGTTAAATTGCAACACATCACTGGAACACCCAATCCATCCTCATCATAAACTATTCCTCCATTGGTGAATAGAAAGATTTCGAGGGCAGAGGCCTTCCTGTAACACACCTCACCAAGCAGGCAGCATCAAGAGCTGACAATCAGACTCGACATGCTATCCTCCCCTGGAATTCCTGCTAGCATGGTCTAATCCAACAGCAAAGTCCTCAGCTACGCAACTCCCTACCTTAAGATACTTGACAAGCCCCTTCAAGCATCACAATTCCATTCAAAACTCTCTTGTTCTGCAACACCATTCCAAAATGTTTTATATTATCTTTACAAAATGTACCATTGGAGAGCTGGCTTGACAGTCACACAATTTTTGATCTGAAGAACTCTTCAGAAAAAAAAAAAAACACTACCCAGGCTCCGAGAGGAACAACTCTGAGAAGACTGCACAATCTTCAAGAAGTCTCCAAACCTCCTCCCAGAAGTCCTAGAAATACTGCTAGTATCACACAATTTAGCCAGGTTCCCTTCCATGAGTACAAATGAGCCTTTCATGACATCCAAATTTAGAAACAGGAAACATTTTAAATTACCCAAAACTCCCCCCCGCCCCCAAATAGAGAAAAGCCTGAAGGGATGAAGGAAAACAAGACTGGTAACAAGCCATGAAACCAAGTCAAAGCTAAGAAAGCATGCAGGAATTGGAGGGATTCAGTTTCCCATTGTAACTACATAAAATGACATAATAAAAACAGCTGCAAAATGAGGAAAAACAGAAGATGTTATCTAGTTAATGCAATAAAAAGGACAGAAGCAAAAGATAACCTACTAGGGTAAAACCTTTAGTCCAGTAAGTACAGAAGAACGATATATCCTGAACTCCTTAAATAACAAATAGTTTTTCTAAAAGTTCATTGTCAACATTGCCAGCCCTTCAATAAAACCTATAAGGAAATATTCCAAAAACTGTATTTTTCAGCTGTCATTCTTACCTAAAGGTCCAATGGGTTTGTGTTTAAAGCGCCCTTGCCTATAGGCTGTTTCAACTGCTTCAAGAAATGATGGTATATGTTGTCCAAATCTTTTAAAGGTATTCGTCTTACTATCTCTCAGCTCTCTCAGATGTTTCTGCTTAGCATCCAATTCTTGTTTCACATCAAAGTCTTCTCTCCTAATCAAAGAGAATTTTTTTTTCAGTAGCAACAGCTTATGAAGCCTTAATTTCACAGAAATAATTATGGTCTTATTTTTCAAGTACCAATATAATAGGACAGCATGTCAAGACCTCAATACGTCAATGTACAGCTAGCTACAAACCCACAACTATTTTTAGAACTTCAAGAAACATGAGACAACAACAATGACAAAAACACACAAGTAAGACAATGCTACTTTGCAACATAGTTTTACATGACTTTTCTTCTTTACCATGGTGAAAGGTACAAAAAGAAGTAGCACAACACAGATACAAATGCCAAAGTAGCTGAAAAAAATATCAAAATATATCGAGCACTACAGAATCTAGAGATACATATTGATAAACAATTTTACTTGGTGAAAAACCCAACTGAAGCAAAAAGCACAACAGCAAACCAGAATGTTCTAACACAAATTTTGTTCTACAGATAAAGACACCTAACAAACTGTAAATTCATAATGTGTATTACTGTGTAAACAATGTACAATATAGACATAAAATGACAAAAAAGCAAAAGATTAATTTTCTATTTTTATATCAACTTCACCCTCTTCTACAAAGGTCTTCAACAGAACACAAAGAAAATGTTGGCTTCGATAATTGGTAAAAGATATTTGAAGTAACACATCAGGTGTAATATGCAACAATTCTCAAATCTCTTAAACAATAAATGGCAACATAACCATAACCCTCGCCAGTAACCACTGTTCAAGTTCAGGTTTCCAAATCAAAGCATAAGAACGCTAAGTTAACTTATAAGTTATAAGCATATATGCATAAGTTAACTTATGGGCTAAATAGACATTTGAAGAAAGCGGGTTAAAGTCGCTATAAATTTGCACTTAATTATAGATACAGTAATTAGCCTTAAGTGTATATAATTTGTTACATCATGTTACAGATCTCGTGACATCATATCAAGATGTACTAACACATAAAACATGAAAATAATGTAAATCGTAGTCTTCCCAGAGGATGATAAGAGAATAAGTGACAGATGATGGGAAGAAGGAAGGACATTAAACTGCAGCATGTATTTACACCAGGCTTTAAATCAGTATTACCTTTCACCTTTAATAACATAACAGTTTTGTTAATTCTCCAAAAGTTTCTAAATTTAGTCATACTGTGCCAAAGAAAAGTTTAGCAAGTCCTAAGATAAACTAGGAAGGAAGCAGAGAAACAAACAAATGAACAAAAGCAAATACAGAAAACTGAAGCCTTACGGAACGCAAGGAAACGCAGGTATATAAGAAGAGATCTCTTACAATTTGAAGTAAAGAAAAACAGTTACGTTCAAAAACTGTAACTTACCTAAGTTTAGCATGTTCTTCCTTATGCTTATAAATAGCTTGCTGAAACTGATCCATCTGTTGACCAATCATCACTTCTTCATCATGAAATGCCTTTAACTTTTCTTTTAATTGGGCAATTTTCCTTTGTTTTTCCAACTTTTCAGGCTCTGAAACCTGATTAGCACTAAAAGAGACCGCATGATAATTTGTGATACGAACTTTTAGCACATGTAACATATATAAGATCTATGCAACAAAAAGTTGTATTTAAGATTCAGAGCACTTGTTTGTTTGTTCGCTTATTTTTAATTTGTAATCACACAACTCTCCCCAGTTACATTCCTATTACATTTGATTTAAGAAGCACTTGTTTTGCAACATTGTGTAAGCTATAAAACGTATACTGTCACCAAGGAAAAAGAAAAGCTTTTTTTTCTGCCCACTTGTCTCATGACCTTGCAGTCAAAACCTTGGTATACAAAGAAGCAGGACCAGAGATATTTAAATATTTAACTGGACCCTGCTAAAGATTAAACAACTATTTCCTGTTACTGCAGATTTTCTCATTAATCAGAAGAGCTCACTCTGTACATAACTGTACATATTAATAAACAAACATCATAATCACTATATCTGTACTTACCTGTTTTTCATTTCTTCAATTCGTTTATGTAGCTGTTCATCATCTTTTCCCAGACGTTTTAACTCAGTTTTGACACGATTATAAAGTACCTGTGAAGCAAACAGGACATATTAGTTTAACAGAAGCAAGAATAATTTCAAGACAGAACTACAGTTTTGAGGAAGTAAACACTGAACTGTGTCTGAACAACAATTACCAATACTTCCAATAAACAGAACTTGAACTGCAAGTTAGCTGTGTTATTCCTTCCTTTTCACACTCTTGAATCATATTTACGCTGACTTAAGCTGTCCATTACTTAACACCTGTGCACAGATATAAACCCTGTGACCCTGAAAAGAAGCTACCTGCCAGTCAAACAGGAAATTGCATCTATTTTGAACTACACATTCAGGAAGCCTAGATACAGATAGAGAAGTATGTATGGGTAGAGCAGGAACAGGATTAAGGCTTTAAATCAGTATCAACTTTGGAAGTTCCTTTGCCTACCTCAACTTCATTGACTGCTTTTCTTCTTGCCTGAACATCGGCTTTTAAAGAAATACACTGAGGATGCAGGGCTTCTGCTTCTTCATTTACTGTTACTAACTTCTCTTGTATTGCTTTGTACTTTTCTTCTGCTTCATTTACTTTTACCTTTAGGGCAAAAAGAAAATGATACGCAAGTAGTAATGAAACAAGATTTTCTTCAAAACCTCTTCATGTTATAGAAGAAATATCACTCAAAAGAATCCATCTCCTGACACGTCTCACAGTCTTTGACACTATGCAAAGAGGAAAATTAACATAGGAACACACTCAGAAAACCAATGGACTATCAAATCCATGAAGTAGACAGCAACCTTCTTTTCTTACTCATGGTTAACTCAAACACAGGACTTATACTACAATGAGGCCAAATACAATGACATGGAAAGAGGTGAGACCAGTATCTGGACAATGTTTCTTCAATACTACACAGACATGTTTGGCCCTAAAGTAAAAACACTTCAATTGTAAAACAAATATATAACTTTTAGTTGTTTTGCATAATTAAAAAATTCAGTGAAAAATGAGTGCCAATTCAGAAAAGTTGGAGTTTTAATAAAAAAAGGTTTTAACAGACTGAAAAGTTTAAGATAAGGATGCCTAGTATTTCTCTGCAAATGATACATTTTATATGCAACTTTGAATGCTTGGCAATATTATTCTCTCTTGCTACCTCCAGAAGTCTTAAGTACTATCCAAAGACTGTTTAATTTCCAGATGTCTCCTGGAATCAGACACTGACCTTCAGTGCACTGAAATACAAGGAAACCTACAGGACAGATCTCTGAAAGATACTCTGCTGTTGAGTAAGTGCTCTCAACAATGAAACAGTTTAAAATGTCATTCATTGACAGTGAATGTTAGTCATCCCAAATTTCCAGTCAAAGTAAAATAACCCCTACCTAAATGAAAAGTATCAGTATTAAAACCATACATATATACCCCTAATAAACACCAGAAAGCATAGTGTCTTAGTATTTTTCTCAAATGAAATGTGGAATGCAAGTGTTACTGTTAAGTTTTATGGCTAAATAAGTACATAAAAGGTAACCACTAGTATGTATAAGGTTACATTGCCTTGCAAAAAGCCAAGATCAGTTTACAAGCTAAAGAAGAATCATAGCTTTAAATATTATTTTTATTCTTGAGCCAAGAAACCAAAACTAAAAATTGATATATAGTTTAAACCATATATGTACCTGGCATTCCGCTAGCTTCTGATCAAACTTTTCTGTATTTCCTTCTTCAGTTCTGATGCCTTCTCTGATTGGCTGTATTTCTCTTTCCATCTCACCCACCTAAATATAAGCATACATTAGAATGTCTGCAGCTGTTTAGCAATAATTTAAAGTATGTTTCATATAAGGAAACATTTTAACAAGAAATTTACCACTGCCCATGCCATTTGATGTTTCAACTCTTCAAGATGATTTCTCATTTCATTCACAAACCCAATGCTTTTATAACGTTCCTTTTTTTCACAATAAAGCAGCTTAAGCTCTTGAAGACGCTTAAAAAAAAAAAAAAGTTCAATTGTGAGAGCATAAAGCTGCAGTGCAACATGAAATGCCAGAAAGATTTATTTTTTGAAAGTTTAATATCACTGAGACCAAATCATAACTACATAGTTTAACTATTACAGTTATTTCAGTGCTCAAACCTGTACTAATAATTACTGTAACTTTAACATACCTCTACTCCTTGTTCTATCTGAAGACGTGTATTTTCTTTAGTTTTCATAATATATGAATAATCTTCTTTCATTTGCTCCAGCTGAGTTGCCTTCATAAAAAACTAAAAAGGAATACAAAGATGCAGATGTCAGATTCAGAAGCTTACCTAAGTGAACTTGAAATGACTGCCATAGAAAGACCACTCATCCCAACTGCTATGAACACTAACTGATACCTAAAGTAAAATAACTGGTGGGATATTTTTGAAAAATGAACCAACTCAGCAGTGTCCTAAAAATTTAATTTATCAATGCCTTTAAAGAAAAGAAACTTCAAAAAAAACTGTTTTTGCAAATGGACAACTGCTACGATCAGATAATTAAAATTAAGAAGTCTGAAAATATCCCCCCCCCCCGTAAATGACACCTTTAAAAGTTTGTAATCAGTATTTTTTGCTTCAAATATTTTTCTTTGCTTGTTTTACTGGACTGCATTTTTTAAAGTTACCTGAACCAAACTGAATAATTCTGAAAGTTACCTTTTAACATTTAATCAAAATATTAAATGGTTTTTCTTACCTTATACTTGTCACCTTCATTTTTAGACTGTAAGAAGTGCTTACTCATCTCTTGGGTTAAAACAGACACAGGATTATCTACCTGTAATGGTAAGATACACTACTTTATTTTTATTTTAGGGAAAAAAAAAAAAAAAAAAGATATCACATCATGGTGATGGGGGGGAGTTTCACCCAATGCTGTTTAATTCCTATTTTTTTAATTACCCAAAGTACTACATTCAAATCAATGAATTGCCCAATATATTCTTACAGAAGTTTCCACAAAATAAAATCAATACATAGTAACAGAATTTTATATTATTTGACAGGCTGAATATTTTATACTTGATGTACACTACCTAATCTTTCCTTAATAAACACGAAAAATAAACACGAAAAATAAACACGAAAAATAAACACGAAAAATAAACACGAAAAATAAACACACACCACATTTCTGTAACAGCAAAAATTGAAAAAAAAAAAAAAAAGCAGGAAAAAAAAAGCAAAGCTCCAGGTATGAAAGAAATTTACATATGCTAAGGCTTTCATTAGCAGAACACATAACTCAAAGTTTGCAGATGACACCAAGCATTTACCTGTCTGGGACAGAGTCCCACTCTGCACCGTATGAGGTATATTAAATTTTAATTTTCTTTTGCCTTTGCAAATGATCACAGAAGAACATGGAAAAGGTGAACTTCTCTCATTTAACAAAATAGAGCATTGCTTTTTATTTAAAAAATTATAACATCACAAGCTAATGTCTTAAATTACACAGAATTTAAACACTAACAATTACCTGTATGTTAAAGTGATCCAGTATTCCTAAGAGTTCCTCTTTCTTTGAAGAAATTACAGTCCCTGGGGGAGAGAGAGAGAATACAAATCGGTCCAAAGTAAAGAAACATGCAACCTTCCAATCTTTTGTTTAATCTAGTGCTTCTTAGTGAACATAAGTGAGATTAGTATTTTTGTAACACTGCTTTAGTCCTAAACAAGAAACATTTTTTATTTTTTAATCTTTCCAATATATTTGCATTTATAAGAAATCTCTACTTCTAATTAAAGTCACTCCTTGCCTCATAAATCTGCCTCTCTGGCAGAATTTAAGTAAATCAGCGAATTCAACAACAACAACAACACTACATTCAGCCTCATCACACAAGCAGATTTACATAAGACATAATACTGTATGACCTCACATCATGCAGAACCTGACACAACTGCTTTTGACATGCTAACATACTGAGGTCTAACATGCTAGGGTAAATGCTGAACAGCTGACCTTATAAGAAACAATGTCATGAACATCAAGGCATTTAAAGCAATGAAAACTAATTTAAGGGGCTTTAAAGAATGAGCAAAATGAACTACCACCAACCAGATTTGCTTTTCAGTCTATAACTTCTGTTTCCATCCAGATTAATGTGCTGATTCACAATAATAGAGTCACCATAGACTTCCGGTTTAAATGCGTCTCTACCTTGGTTTCGCAATGTTATTGAGATATCTGCAGAACTAAAAACAAAAAACAAAAAGAAAGAACACAAACAACTGAAATTAGTTCCAAATCAAGAACGTTCTAATTTTTAGTCATCATGTCTTGCACAGGTCATAACTGAAAGTCAGTCATAGTACAAATCAGAACAAAACATACTGATGCTGTTTGAGCCAAAACAGACACGTAGACGGAAAGATCACTACACACTGTCCTGCTTGCCCCTTCAGGTAAGTAATGAGCCAAAAGCAAATAGCTGTGAGAGCAGATTCCCTCACCCTTCCTTCCCATCTGAGTGCCTTCATGTTTAGGTTGCTGAATCAAGTTCCTTACTGGTTGTTCTCCTGCCCCCAGACCATCTTCTGGGGTAAAAAGTTGTTTGGCTTCTATAGCCATCCCTAAGCAAAGTAACCTATAGTTCACTGCTTAGGAAAGAAGAGATGTGGTTTCAGTTCTGAATTCAGATTTTCTGTTTCTAAGGTGAATGATGAAACATTAAGTTATTATACGTAAGGCAGGTACTGCAACAATTTGCAGTACCAGGCACCTCTGAAAAGAAAAACCTGGGACTCTGAGTTACAGCATTATGTAAATGTAAGCTTTTAAACCTCCTCATCTTTTTTTGTTTCCCCTAAACACACTAACCCCACTCTTGCAGCAGACATGAATTCACTTCCTTCGTATTAAACAACCCACCTGCATGTCAAGGTCCTTGCATTGTATATACACCCACATACCAGAAAGACAGAAAAAGAATTAACCTTATTGCTCAAAGAATAGTGATAACTCATCCCCTATGATTTTTTTTTAAATGAACTCTTCAATCCTTCTGTAGGATATTCAAGTATGTCATGAGTCTCCTTCTCTGGAGACATTCAAAACCCGCCTGGACGCGTTCCTGTGTGACCTGATGTAGGTGGACTAGATGATCTTTCAAGGCCCCTTCCAATCCCTAACATTTCTGTGATTCCGTAATTCTGTGTGAAAGCAATGTACAAGAACTAGGCAATCAGCAGCATACTTTGCTAGTTCAGAGCTAATGGTATTCTATTGCTAAATTTCTATTTATTTATTTTTACTATGGCATTTTCAGTGTTTTGCTTTTTTTTCTTTATCTGTTAGGCCCAGTAAGAGAACAGAGAAAATGAAGTTAACAGAAGACTGATCAGCTAACCTGAATCACAGTCACTGAACAACATATCCCCCCCCTTAAAACTAAAAAAGTTTTACTTACGTCTCTCCGTTTTTCACAAACATTTTTAATGAGGAACCTCTATTAGTAGCTGTGGCTTTTCCACCAAGTCCAACAATAAGAGCAGTTAACACAGAACTTTTTCCACCTGTAACAGAAGCATTGAATTTTTTTTTTAAAAAAAGCTTCTTGTGACTTTTTATCCAATTCACTCACATTATAGATTTTTTACTTGACTGTTTATGTATTCAAGCACTTACATTCCCATTTCTGCCAGATACATAAAACAGTCCTAACTGTAGGAAGAAACAATTACAAAAAAAAAAAAAAAGCCATTTCTAAGGTTCTCCCCCCAGAAGCATGCCAAGCCAAACTTCTGTTACTATTCTTCAGCAATATGCGTTCAACAAGATGTCCTATCTCAGGAAAAAAAAAAAAAAAACCTCCCTTCCTTACAAGCATATAGAAAACATTTGAAAAACACAGGAAATCAAACATATTATCACTCAGTTAACTATCTGAAAAGTTTTAAGCTCTCTTTAAACATCTATGTTTAACTTTTGAAATTCTCCCTCCAAAAAGAAGCGAACTTGCATAAGCATCACATCCTTCTGAAACAGTTTCTACTTGACATATACTTGGACAATTACTGTGCATTTAAAAATGAACATATGAGTAAGTTTAAAGCTAAATTATACATAAATTTATATATGAAATGTTTTGCACTCATACTATCTTTTGCAAACCTCTGAATTTAAGACCTCACTTTTCCACCAGCTTTGGACTACTGGGATAGACCTGTGTGATTCCTGAGTCTAAAACTGAATCCACTTATATTCTTAAAAGATACATAGATGAGCTAGCAATTCTTTTTCAAATAAAAATTAGATGTTTTAAATTATTAATATAATTGCAACATTGCTATACCAAAGAACACTTAATACTTACTTCCGTTGTTTCCGACAACAAAATTGAGATTTGATCCAAACTGAAAAGGTCCCAACATGGAATGGCACATAAAGTTCTTCAGCTGGATACTTTCAATTATCCCAACTTCCCCTACAGTCTAAATAATTAGATATTATGTTATATATGCATTTAAAATAGATACAATTTATTTCATTAAAATATAATGAGAATTCAAATGACTATGATAAAAACATCAATGGTAGCAAACCACAAGAACATCAGAAGGGTTTCATGATTCTGTGAAAACTTGTTTGTTATAACAAATAGAGCAGTTATTACATAAATTAAGACCAAACCAGTTACCCAAACTGATCACTTATCAATTGTAAATTTCAGTTCTTGCCATAAAGAACTTATTATTAATATAAAAGATCAAGATCATAGATTCTATACAGTTATCAGAGCAGTAAATAAAGAGCATCATAGGAAGACTTATTTAAACAACACTGTAAAAAGTCTTAGCACATGAAAGAGGGAAATGGAGTTAAATTAGGAAGGAGGAAATGAAACTAGAAGCAAAAGGGACACCCCAGTGTTCAACTCATATTGTTTTGACAGGAAATTTTAATTTTATCACCAGTGCTTCAGAAAAGCAATGTTTTCTAAGCGTGCAAAGTTTGCAGGAAAAATAAACAAAGCAATGACACAGAATGGGTACTGTTCAAGAAAATGAAGCAAGGAGTTACGCCTCTGTGGACCATAAATCAACCCCAGTGTCTTATAAAATGCAAGACTGTATTATTTGTGTGCTCAAAAATTATTTTTAAAAGTCCACCATCAAATTAAAATTCAATTATTCCAGAAAAACAGAAAAAAGGTATTCCTGTTTTCAAGTTTCATTTCCAAAATGCATTTCAACCATTTTTATTAGTCATTTGAAAGTGTCAGCTATAAAAAACAAAGCATCTAGTGCTTCTTTTAGTAAACCATTTGTTTTCCTAAATATTTTTTCTGCTTTTCCTACAACCCTAAACCAAATATACCATACTTCTATTAAACAAAATCTTTTTGCTTTACTTGTCAACTTCAGTAGCATTCATCCCATAAAAACAGAATACTGTTATTTTATGATCAACTGTCATAACTACATGATCCAAAAAAATATGGTAAGAATGAACTCATCCAGAAGTCCCCATTACAGCCATTACCTCTAGTTTCTTTTAGGCTGGTTCCACTGAAACCTTACAAGACTTATTTCAATATCAACCAAAGCTAGAGAATTTTATACATCATGTTTATTTATTTATTTGAGATTTTTTAAAACAACTTACCGACACAAAAGAGAAATTGCTATCAGCTGAGAACAGTGAGTTTTCTTCGTCATTCGACTCATCACTATGCTCATCTGTGTATTCTTGCCTCTGTCTTTTGCAGGATCTAGGCTTTGAAAGACTTTCTTCCTTTCTCTTACCCATGAGTACTGAAAAAAATACCAAAGTAATAGAAGATTGAAACTTACAATCTGTTAAATGAAAACATACCTAGAGATAACACAGACTGCACTTATTTTATTTGATACAAGAAATTCTAAGCTCATAGCAAATGTTGCAACAAATATTTTTTCAGAACTGAAATCTCAGTGAATTTAAGCTTAAACTTACTGTGCAGAGGTTTTATTATAACATGAGAAAACTTCATTATTCTACTCAAGCTGAATTTGTTGATTACCAACAGAGATCAACCTCAATTCTATTTCCTTTGGTACATTAGACTTTGGGATATTTACTAGAATTGTTTTTGATTAGTAATGGAGTTCAAGGTTAAGTTGTAAAAGTATACTACAATCAACAATAGTACAATACAATGAAATGTACAATAGTACAATCGATGCATGTTTGAATAAAATAATTTGCACAGCCAAAAAGAAAATCTATTAACTATATGTAGTTGAGAAATGCCTAGAAAATGAATACGTAGAATATATAAAAGTAGAATAAAGTAAAATTTAGATTCATAGTGCTGCTCCCTTGCTGCTTCTGGACATAGCCAACCTGTTTTTGCGAGGCCATGTTACGTGATCACGGTAAACAAAGTGCTGTTATTTTACTAACAAAGGACAACAATCCTCTAGATAAAGAACATACCTATACATACATGAATATAAGTACTTCCTTTACAAACAGATAAATAACCCAGTACACTAATATGACTGGTAAGAAATAAATCTCGCAAAAGTAACAAAGTCTACAAAAGCCACACATAACCAAATGAACAGGTATCAAAAAATTTCACGCTTTCTATAACTGTACTATTAGGGTGTGGTTCTTATTCCCCAAAAAGCATATTACATTCTTTATACCCAGAGTCCCAAAGCACTACACAAAACATGGAAGACCACATATTTTTGTCCACAGTAGAAACAAGGTCCTGTTCATACAAAGACAACACACAGTCTTTTTATTTACCAGCACTTGAGTCACCTATCGATAAATGTCCTGACCATGCTCAAACTGATATCCACTATATAATTTTTGGATGTCGAAATGTTTTCGAAATTGAGCTTGTTTTCTTGCTCAGGCAACTTTGTGTATGAGAATTTAATCTAAGGCTTCCTTCAAGCAAAAAAATGGCAGCCAACTTACACACATCTCACCAGTTCATGCAAAATTCAGAGGCATTAAATGCAATTAGTATCCACTGCTATAGAAAAACCACTGAATGACACATGGCCTAAGAGTAAGGTGAATTCATTTAAAAAAAAAAAAGAAGTAGGGTACCAAACTGCTTCTTGTCACAGATATATTTAAAGTTAATGAGTGACAGTTTCCCTGTCCCACATGACAGATGACATGACCCAGGAAAGAAGCCAGGCAGGTCAGCCCAAAAGTTCCTAATATGACCTCCCATGCCTCGCAAAGGAGATGACAGGGTCCAAGAGAAAGTTGGGTGGGATGGCACAGCGATTCCAGCCTGTGCAATGCATGGTCCCAGGGGACCCCTGCTCAGTCAAAGCCCTCAGACACTCCCAGAGCTTCTCCATGGTTCTTTCTCGAGGCTCCTGCTCCCACAGAGTCTCCTCTTCTAGGCCTCTCCCCAAGATGCTCCAGACCCCGTCAGTCACAGGACTGGATAAAAGACCAGCTTGAATGCCTGTAGCACCCGATGACTGGCTGTCACCATCACTGGCACTCACAGCCTGCTCCTCTGCAAGGTTCTGCATGCTTCGGTAGCAGGATGGCAATTAGCAGGTTACTTACAGGCAAGTCATCTGAGGATAAACTAAATCCAGCCAGCCCCCTCCTCTGCTTCTTCTGTTTGTCTCATCTCCTCATCTCCTCATCTCCCTGAGTTCAAGCAACTTGTTAGGAAGCAGAATAATAAACTGACTGAAGGCACTCAAAATTATTATTTTTTTTTTTTTTTAAAAAAAGAAACAAGTTTCCCAACCATTTCACCATACAAATCTGTATGTTTGTGTCAATGTGGAGAAAGAGCACTACTTTGAGCAGTTTCTTTTGCTTGTGCCAGCTTAATATTCTGGTCAAACTTTAGCCTGATTTCAACAGGAAAAAAAGGTTGACAAGCTCATACTATCAAGCATCACAGACAATAGCATTTATTATATCAAACACCACAGACATTAAAATTTGTTACATCATTACAAAGACTATTGAATTTCTATGCTGGGTATTCTTTGGCTTTTATAAAACAGTGTTTAATAATCCCCTCATTAGTTGTCTTAGACAAAGTACACAAGTACACAAATGATAAAATATAGTATATAACTCTTTCCATTAAGTGAAACGGACAAACTTCAAAGCAAAAGGAGAAATGCAATAAGCTTCCCATCTGATCTTCTTGCAGTAATGGCAGGGATTTCAGGTTAAATTCTGGATTATTATTATGTCTTAAATATTTAAAGGGAATTTGCCATTTCAATCTTATGTTACGTAGTCTAACACCATACACGTAAACCAAGCAAGCAAATGCACTTCACCATTCAGTTACATACCTTTTACTGCGCTACTTTCAGTTTCCTATATAACCATGTCTTTATATTACTCAAATCAGGAAAGAGTTGCTTGAATGCTCTTGGAATTTATCCATCACCCAAATATGAAGACAGGCATTCGTTCAATCTGCTGTTCCATCGAAATCTCACTCTACAAAGAAGGGAAAACACAAGACTTAAGTGCTGTAATTAATATTAACTAAAGATCAGGGCTATGAACTCCATTACTATATCATTTGGACATCTAAGGAAAAGAGACTACGAGAATGGAAAACAATAAAATAACTTAGAAGAAAACTCACTCACATAATCCAAGCATAACGAAGCCAAAGAACAGAACAGTCTGCACTCCAGAACTCTTGAAAAAATAGTACTGAAAATAAAAATTAACAGAAACTTAAAGCAAACTTTATTGAAATAGCCTCTGAAATTGTTATCACAGGTACCAGCAGATGTAATACCTACAGCGTACACAAAAAAGCTGGAAGGAAGAAAAAACTGACCTCATCAACAAGGAGTCCGCTAATCAGACCTCACAAGAAACACAGCTTGAAAAGCTAAAGGGAGAAATAATTAGACACACACAACCCCCCCCTCCCCACACAAACAAGCAAGCAAACAAAAAAACACAGAAAATGACACATACTACGTATGTATACATCTTGACGTTTTTGGCAGGAAGAAGTTCCTTTTTTACACTAATCACTTGTACCAAGACACCCCTGATTTGCTTCATCAGCTTTTTAATTGAAAAAAATAGTCAGCTGCACAGTCTCAGCACCGCTTATCGCAACTTTAACTACAGTTTAGGAAAAACTCAAAGCAAAGGAAAAGCTGCAGATGTGACCTGTCATTAAAACGTGCAAGTATCATACTGGACACTATTTATTAAACTGGCAAAAATAAAGATTAGCACAAGTATTTTAAGGTATGTAATAGACGAATGGGAAGTCAACAATACTATTGACAAATGTTAACAGAAGTTTGCTTAAAGGACTTGACATATTTCAAAACTGAAGTCTAAATTTATGGTTATATTGCAATATGAAGTAGGACTACGTTAATGGAAGCTTGCAATGACAAAGTCAGGAACATCAATAATCTAAGGGAGAACCGGACTGTAATTCAGAAAGACAATACAAAGGTGCTGATTTAATCAAGAAAATGAACTTTACTAGCACGGAATGTAAGAGCACAGTTAGGAGTAAAACCCACAGCTATAAACTGTGAATGAATAAGGGCAAGACAGATCCAACTATAAAAACATCACACGATCCCTACAAATTATTACAAATAATTGTTAAGCACATAATAAGAGCATGAAAGGAAAACACGATTCCAAGATGTGTCACGCAATACTGTATAAAACTATTAGGACTAATACACATTATAGCAGAAAACTATTTGCACCGCTAACATCAACTTATAGGAAGACGGGCTGCATGCACTGGAGGCAATATGCACTGCTGCCCACTGATGCTCGAGCAGAACCAAGGGCATCCTATTTCCAGTTTCCATTGCAATGCAGTTCTAAAACTTTCTTCCTCCTTCCCTACCTAGCTGCTCACAGCTGGCCTCATCCAGAGCAGACATACACAGCCCACCACCAAAACCACTACACTGGCTTTCCAGCAGCTTTGTGTTAGCCTGGCATTCACCTAAGGAAGGAAGCAGCTGCCACTCAAAACATCCACTTTAACCACCCTGCAACCAGAACAGCTACAATCTGGATTGCCTCTCATCCAGTCACCAAAACAGAGGTTGATAAAAGACACAGCACACCTACAGTGGGATGACTGCAACATACAGGAAGAAGGGTGAGAGGAACAGAAGAAAACAATTGTGATCTTCTGCTGATAAACCTAATTTTTTAATAGTTCATGCATGCCTGTGAACTGAACAATCCCTTTGTTTTGGTCCATGGGAACCACAGTATACCACACTATGTTTGTTTAAACATACACCAAGATACCGATAAATGAACTACAAATTAACCCTGCCAGATTATAACAATGAAGGAAGGAAACGTACACAGTCTATTGTACTTAAAAGGTACGAGTCTCAAAAGACTGAAGTCAAAAGCCGAGTTTCACATGTAACAGTGGTGCACCATATACATTTTAGGGGTTACCCAAGTCAGATGTCCCACGTTGGGCTACGGGAATCTGATGTTCACATACTCAACCTAAAAACATCTTCAGAATCACAGAATGGCTGAGGTGGGAATGAACCTCTGGAGGTCATCTGGTCCAGCTCCCCCACTCAAGCAGTGACACCCAGAGCAGGTTGCCCAGGACCACATCCAGATGGCTTTTGAAGATCTCCAAGGATGAAACTCCACAACCTCTCTGGGCAACCTGTACCAGTGCTCTATCACCTGCACAGCACAGAAGTGTTTCCTGATGTTTAGACGGAACCTCTTGTGTTCCAGTTCATGCCCACTGCCTCTTGTCCTGGCACTGAGCACCACTGAAAAGAACCTGGCTGTCTTCTTTGCCCCCTCCCTTCAGGTATTGATAGACATTGATAAGATCCCCCCTGAGCCTCCTTTTCTCCAGGAAGAATAGTCCCATCCTTCCCTCATAAAAGAGGCACTCCAGTCCCTCAGTTATCTTGGTAGCCCTCTGTTGGACCCTTTCCAGCATGTCCAGGTCTCTCTTGTCCTGGGGGGGGGCAGTACTGGATGCAGACCATTGGAATGGCCTCACCAATGCAGAGTAGAGGGGAAGGATCACCTCCCTCGACAAAGCTGCCTGGCAGAGAAGTACCTGGGTGTATTGGTTGATAGTCGGCTGAATATGAGCCAGCAGTGTGCTCAGGTGGCCAAGAA
>VXAA01004401.1:118250-138253 GCA_013399115.1 Anseranas semipalmata | reverse complement strand
GTGCGGTGCGCGGCGGGTGCGACCGTTAGGGCTGAGGAGCGCGGTGCGGGTGAGCGGGCGGCGGGGGGGGGTTCCTCCTCTTTCCTGTGCTGGGGGGCTGCGGGAGTCAGTGGCTAGGACTTGCCTGGGTCCCTGGTGGTCCCTTGGGGCTCGAGGCTCCTGCGGGGGCTCGGGCGGGAAGGGGGAGCGGGTTCCCTGCGCCCCATTTGGGGCCAGGACGTTGGATTTGAAGGTGTGCAGTCGTTGTTTTGTATATGCTCTTATCGGGCAGGGAGACCCCCGGGGAGCTCTTCTCCTTGCGGGAGGGCGGGTCAGGGAACGCCTCTTTCCTTCGGGGCGGTACATTGGGATGTCGAGCTCGTGTCAGGGCGGGAATTTTGGATGTTTAAACCGCACACGCATGTGCGCCTTGTCGCTCCGCTTTCACACAGCTCCTCAGGGGAAAAGCCGTGGGAAGCTGGGGAGAAACCTGAACAGTGCAGCACCGCTGCTGTGCTTCAGGTGCTCAGGCTTCTCGGCAGAGCTGTGCGAGGTGCTTGGGTATTGCAGTAGTGGGGAGGGAGCTGCTGAAAAGCGTCGCGGGCTTTTTATTTTTACTTATTTATTTATTTGGAATGGGCTCTAGGTCAGACGTAAAGCATATGGTTGGCAGTCTCGCCTTGGCAATAGGCGTGCATATCTGTATGAATTAAGCTTCAGCTTTAAATGTTTACTTATTTTCAAATAACTGGCTTACACTTCTGGCTGTGTAAAAACCTTTGTGAATCAGAATATGCAGTCTTAAAAGGTGATTTGTAAAACCGAGTTTGGCTATAGCATGTACTGGCCCAATGTGAAACTGAATTTTTTTTATTTATTTATTTTTTAGTTTATATTTCCTGTCAATGATCTTATAGTACTATGGTTATCTCCACTGATTTGTAAGTATGTGAGGAGGGGGGAAAAAAAATTAGGTTCAACCTAATGAGGTTTAACCTTAGGTTCAACCCTCCTTTGGAAGTTTCCCACTCTGTAAGAACGCTGTAATCTTGTGATGAACAAACCTCCTCAATAAAATCTGAATAGACAGATCGCTCCTATTGGAAGCAGTAGATCTGTCTGTATGCAGGATCCAGATGTAACTATTTTAAAGAATATCCTCAAAAAGTAAAAGCTGGACATGTGGTAGGTCTTACAGATTTTCATAACTCAACCCTGAATATATTTTGAATGGGCGTAAGGAAATGTTACTGAGGACAGAACAGGATTTTGTTGGGAAATAAAATGGGAAAAAGTTGTTTGGTTGTTTTTTTTTTGTTTGTTTATTTTAGTTTTCAGGTTTTTAAAACTATTTTTTCTTTATAACTGTTAATCTTGTGAAACACTAAGTATTTGTAGTGTACTTGTCCTTCCTGTTAATTAGGTACCATGCAACATGCCATAACAGTATTTGGAAATCAACTAACAAACACAGTTTTCTCAAAAATTTGTATAGATGATGTAGACTGACTGACTTTGACAAATAGTAATGTCAAAAAAGATACCCCCCCTTTTTTGTTGTTTCATTTAACCCACTGGAGCGGAATTTCGCATTTATCTTTTGAGAATGTTTGGATGCCTTTTGTTAGCCTCCACTGTGCATCAAAGAAATTGATCATCCTGTGCTTCAAGAAATTATGCCATGTGTTTGCATGCTTTATTTATAATTTTAACTCATTTTATGTGCTTAAGGCATAACAACAACACAGTCAGTATTTTGCTACATTATGCTCTGAGAGCATAGAACTAAAACCAGGTTGTGTGACTGAAGAAGTAGATTGCAGAAACATGATTTCTGTTGAAAGTAGATCTTTCCTTGAGAACATGATTTAAAAACAACCTAGAATACCTGCAGCAGCAGAAATGATACATTATTGATTAGCAGCCTTGCTTTAAAACATTTTTAGAGTACAAAACAAAGCACCCTACAACGACAGACTTGCTATTCCGACAGACTGTGAAGGTGTTGAATGTGGAAGATTCATGAATTTAACGTGGCCATGTTCACCAGAGGCCGCAAGGTGGCATAAGCATGCGTCTTAAGCAGATCTCAGAGTTCAGCTAGTCATGACTTCAAAGCAGGCATGTATATTATCTGAGCGTGTAGTAGTTTCAAACTCAAGATGCAAGAAATACAAAACATTCCAGATTTTATTTTATTTTTATCTTCTAATATTGGGGGAAATGAGAGAAAAGTAGAGAAATAAGCATGAGACAAACTTTGTACAATAAGGCAATGTAGGAATACATTGGTATTGTGAGGGAAAACCAACGTATGTGTTACAGGCATTATATAGAATTGGCAAGGTATGAAAACCAGAACAATAAAAGGAATGAGAAGAAAAGGAAATCCAGTCATGGGGTAGAGTGGAGAGCAAAGCTGCATAAGTAAAGTTAAATAAGAGACAAAGAAATATGCTAATTAGTGGGTGTATGTTATGAGCTAGCATTCACTGTAAGTATTTTAGTGCCAGTCGCATATCAAAATTAAAAATAGTAAGAGCAGGCACATTGGCGTGTTTCTGGAATCATGCTGTTACAATTGCTGAAATGTTTGTTCAAAGGGAATTCTGGAGCTCATCTATGCTGATTCCTTGCAGAGGGGGAACTTCCACCAATATTGGATTAAAGCAGTAAGACAGCATGCTGTCTGCGTGATGGAAATGTAGAATGGAGATTCTGCAGCCTCTGTGGGCAACCAGTGCTACAGTGCCTCTGTCATTATTTCCTAATATCTAACTTTAATTTCCTAAGCCACAAACTTTGGCCATTGACCCCAAGTTATATGATCTTGGACTACCAAGGAGAGTTTCATTTTGTTGTTATAAATCTTCCTCAATCTACTTTTATATGTAAGCTACTATTATATGAAGAAGAACTTTTTAATGTGAATCCTACAGCTTCATATCAGGAAGTAATGCCCTGCAAGGGTTTGGATTTTGTTTGCTTTTTAAATAAGGCTTGGATTCTAGCTAAGTAAGAGACATCTGAGAGTTGGAAGCAAGTTATGTTGCTGTTTTTTTCTTCAGCTGAGTTTTTAATTATGTTCAGACTATTAGCAATGATAATGTACGATCCAAAGAAGGTATTTAGTAACAAACCATCTGTGAACTGGAGTCACTGCATACTTAGAAGGCACGATTGCAAATGTTCTTGGCTTATAAAAGCAAAACTGATAATGTCTGGATATTTATCTTCTGAACTTAGTGTTCATAATATGACATATTTCATGTTCTGAAAATATTTTATTTTGCTTAGTGTTTACAGCTAAAACGTTCATGCTGACAAAGAAGCTAGAACAATGGGAGTGACTAATCTGTGGCAAATCCTTGAGCCTGTGAGACAACCTGTCAGCTTGAACAGTCTCAAAGGAAAAACGCTTGCTGTTGATTTAAGTCTGTGGGTTTGTGAAGCACAAACGGTTAAAAAGATGATTGGAGTAGTTACCAAGCCACATCTGAGGTATGGTATCCATATAAATTATTGTAGCCGAAAGTTTTGGAGCTGTATAATTTAGTTTTAGTACTTCTTCTGAACTTAAGACTACTTACCTCCAAAATTCATGACTGTTTTGTTTTGATTCTGTTATTATCACTTGTGCTGCATACGTAAAGGGTTTGAAATGAAGGTATGGTCATACTGGTTGAATTCAACTTAGTGCTTGGGTACACATAGGAGAATTTCTTGGGCCTGGTGTACCTTTTATTGAGGCTTCAATAGTAGGTAAGGTTGAGATGGGTACAAGAAGAACCATGCAGGTCTTACTACGGTATAGCGCTGTGTGATATACAGATTATCGAGTGGCAAGAACACATCAACATGCTCGTTCCCATATATTTCTGAGGCTGTGTGTTGGAAGGTACTGTGGAAATTTAAGCCTGTTTATGACAGCGGATTGGAGACTGGTAGATTCAGAACATACCAGGAGTCATGCATGCTTTAGCCTGATGTGGTATATGAATTAAAATTATAGTTAAATGTATTTACTTCAATGTGGGGTCTAAATCACCCTCCGGGCTTATGAGCACCATTGAGGAATATGTTTAATTTAAATGAGCAAGTATAAGCAACTGTAACTTCAAAGCACTGTTTTCTACAAATGCTGCTGATAAAAATGGAACTATATACAAATTTTTAAAAATGACCGGTTACTGGTTAGCTCAAGAACATTGAGTTACTAGCTGTTGTTAGATGTTTCTGTGGCTTCTGTTGAATTCAGCTGATATGAAATATTAGCATCTTCTGAGAATCTTTTCTTAAAATGTTATACTTAGGACACCAAATGGATAATTAACTGAAAGTTGAAGCTTAACATGAAGTCTTTACTTCTCTATGATAAAAAGTCCTGTGTACAGTGGAATGGACACATCAGTCCAGATCTCTTACACAGTCTTTCCGAAGCAAAGCAAGACAAAGGGATGAACAGATTTCTACCAAAAAAAAAAATCCTGCAGCTGGAGATCAAATTATTTTGCTAAGTATTCTAGTCAAACGTTTATTGTAATTGATTGATTCTTTTTTTTATATCATTTGTGAAGATAAAACTAGCCTCAAGAGATCAACTTATCCTCTTTTATCAATAACAAATATGCAAAATTAAATCTAGAGTAATGGTCTCCCCATGGCAATCGAAGAGATAAATGTTTGGTCACTCTTGTTTGAAAGATTGATCCAGGAATTACTGGAAAAAGCATATGTTGAGTACTCTGAATATTACTGTTATAGACCAAGTGGTTATTATTGCTCTCTTAAAAAATTCTTCCCGTCAGTGGTACAGATTTGCACATGAAATAAATTGGCATGGTAATGGTATCTATGAATCTAATACTACAACAATCATTTACTTCAGATATACCAGTGTTGATAGATTTGGGCTTAAAATTTGATATGAAACAATCAGTGCAGATGTGTTTGGAAGCAGACTTTGGACATTGAATATATTTTATTCAGCCTTTTGAATTTGCTTATGTTGTTACTCCTGAAAAAAAAAAATCTTGTCCTTATGTGGTATTTTCTTGGAAATCTTATAAAGGTGTTACAAGTCAATAGTAAAACAACATCAAGCAAAGACAAGGAAATGGATAAAAATTTGTTAGCTTGGGGGTAAGGGAATCATAGAAGGTAGAGAAGAAGCTGAGATTGCTCCTGGGGCAATCTGAGGGACATGAGGAAAACATCTGAAGAAATCAGGCTTCCCTAATTCTGCTACTTATGGAACGCTTTACTTTATTGCAGAAACCTATTTTTTCGGTTCTCTTTCTTAACATCTATGGGAATTAAACTAGTGTTTGTCATGGAAGGAGAGGCCCCCAGGTTGAAAGCAGACACCATGAGTAAGAGGAATGAGATGCGCTATGGACCTCCCAAGAAACATGGGGCTGCAAGAACAGGGAGATCTTTTTTTAAATCCATTTTAAAAGAGGTGAGTAATTGAGGGGTGTGTTTCAATACTTTTTTGATGTGATAGAAAGAAACCTTAAACAATTTGAAGACAAGTACTCAAATTAATAGTTCTCTACACAATAAATTTCAACAATATTTTGAGTTGGGGGAACACGCCCTTTTGTAGTTGGGCATTACAGCATCGGGCATTTTTTTTTTTTTTATTGTATTAGGGGGGCAATGTCAGAATAATTTTCTTGTTTGATGTGTTCTGTGTGTGTTATGCTACAGTGAGCCACAGTCATAATCAAGTGCTTATTACAGAAATTCCAACTTCCTTTTCTTTAATAGTGGATATACTTGTTGGAATTCTACTGGATTAGGCTGAAAGAAAGGCTGTATGGCCTTATTGGTATAGATGGTTAAGACAACTCTGGCTGTAAAGACCTCCTCTTCAATAATTTTCATTTTCATTCATTGTTGCAGATATTTGTAGCCATTCTTGTCTATTCAGAATTTTGTGAAATAGAATATATAGACTCTCATGGCTTCAGCAGATTGAATGTATCAATTCATGTTTTATTCTTAAATTCTAAAACAAGATTTTTTGTTCTAAAATTTGTAGGAAGTATGTATTAGTATATCTAAGTATGTCTTAAACTATGGTCCAGTCTTAGGCCAACAGCACTGTACTTTCATGCTTGATGTTTCTGGGGAGTCTGGCAGTTTGTTGAAAGATGTCTGTGCTAGCCCAGTGTTACTTCTGAGTACTGAGTAAGCTATGTTGCTTTGTGAAGATAAATTATTCTTCTTTTGCTCTTCTTTTGAAAACATCCTAAAAGTCTATTTAAAACATACAGATTTTTATAAAGGAGTAACCATTAATCATGCTGTGTTCAAGTCCTGTAATTAATGCATTGCTCTTAGTTGAATATTTCTTTTGACTGTTACAGTAAACTACTTTTCTTGGAAAGCAGTACTAGTATTGATGTAGTGTTTTATTGTCAGTGCAACAGTAGCAATTTTTCAGAGTGGACGTATATACTTTTCTGAGAAAATGCATGCTAATGGCTGGATCTAATTTAGTATTCAATCTCTATTTCCTTTTGGGTTCTTTCAGTGTCTCGAATTGTTGGAGTGTTTAGGTGTCCCTTGGGTTCAAGCAGCTGGGGAAGCAGAGGCAATGTGTGCTTACCTAAATGCAAAAGGCCACGTTGATGGGTGCATTACCAATGATGGAGATGTCTTCCTATATGGAGCTCAAACAGTTTATCGGAACTTTGCCATGAATGCTAAGGTAACGTACCTCATTAAGGTCAGAAGGGGATCTTGCCTGCTCTTTAGAGTCATCCCAAAAATGTAAATAGAAATTAACAGGAGGGCCTTGAAACAATTACTTAGATATCACGCTTGTCATCTAATAGCAAGGGTTGTTTAAAATAGTCCTTTAAGACAAGAACATTTTGTTGGATTCACTGACAGTGTACTAGGATTTGAGAGCAAAACAACTGAACTGAAGAACACTTACAGTACTGTCATCTGTGTTTGTGGTGTCCTGTGATGTGTTGTCCCCCAGGGCTCAGTATTAGGGCCAGTTCTCTTCAATATCTTCATCAATGATCTGGATGAAGGGATCAAGTGCATCCTCAGCAAGTTTGCAGACGACACCAAGTTGGGTGCATGTGTTGATCTGCTCGAGGGTAGGAAGGCTCTGCAGGAAGATCTGGATAGGCTGGACCGATGGGCCGAGGCCAACTGTATGAAGTTCAACAAGGCCAAGTGCCGGGTCCTGCACTTGGGGCACAACAACCCCAAGCAGCGCTACAGGCTGGGGGATGAGTGGCTGGAAAGCTGCCTGGCAGAGAAGGACCTGGGTGTATTGGTTGATAGTCAGCTGAATATGAGCCAGCAGTGTGCTCAGGTGGCCAAGAAGGCCAACAGCATCCTGGCTTGTATCAGGAACAGTGTGGCCAGCAGGACTAGGGAAGTGATTGTCCCCCTGTACTCAGCTCTGGTGAGGCCGCACCTCGAGTCCTGTGTTCAGTTTTGGGCCCCTCACTACAGGAAGGACATCGAGGTGCTGGAGCGTGTCCAGAGAAGGGCAACGAAGCTGGTGAGGGGTCTGGAGAACAAGTCCTACGAGGAGCGGCTGAGGGAGCTGGGGTTGTTTAGCCTGGAGAAGAGGAGGCTCAGGGGTGACCTTATCGCTCTCTACAGGTACCTTAAAGGAGGCTGTAGCGAGGTGGGGATTGGTCTCTTCTCCTACGTGTCAAGTGATAGGACGAGGGGGAATGGGCTGAAGTTGCGACGGGGGAGGTTTAGGTTAGATATTAGGAAAAATTTCTTTACTGAAAGGGTTGTGAGGCATTGGAACAGGGAAGTGTTGCCCAGGGAAGTGGTCGAGTCACCATCCCTGGATGTATTTAAAAGACATTTGGATGCAGAGCTGAGCGACATGGTCTAGTGGAGGGATTGTTAGTGTTAGGTCTTAGGTTGGACTAGGTGATGTTTGAAGGTCTCTTCCAACCTAAAAGATTCTGTGATTCTGATTCTGTAATAAAGCTAAGTAGCAATTTTTTTTTCCTTCTTCAACAGTGGAGAATTTTAATGAAATAATTGATTCCTGTAAATTTACAGTTAGGGCATACGGAAGTGGTCTGCTTTTTGTCTGGTTCACACATTTGTGTCTTACATGTTTATTTTATTCATTATGAATATATTTACAGTTAATACTGTTAGTATCAAATTGAATATGAATAGGATGAGGATTACGAATCTGTATAATAATCATTCAAAAAGAAAAAATCAATTTATGACCTTGAGCTGAAAATATTCATTTGTTAAGAGTGCAGTTTTCTAGAACTGGCAAAAGGCAAACCCAAATGTCCTTAATTTATACTTTTCTATAAATCAGAGAAAGGAATTCATGTGTTCTGCCTGGTAAATCTAATAAGAAAGCAGAGGAAAAATGATGTTGGGCTTGGAATTTTAAATCTTTATCTGAAAGACTTGTTGAGAATATTCTTGAGTAATAGGAGAAAATCAATAGAACAGGAAAAAGCACTGGGAATGAATGACTAAGTTAAAAAAGAAAAGTAATTAAGTTGATGGAAGATGATTTGCTTTGATGGCACTGTATTTGGGGTTTGTCTTGATCTAGGTCCTCTTTCATTCAACTTTCTTGTCATTCATTACCAAATTGAAGATGGACTTGTGCTTTCAGGGGTACTTTATTACATATCTTATATTAATATTTAGATATGTAATATCTAAAAAATAATTTGAGTGTGTGTGTCTGTTGGGGGTATCTGTTCCAGAAAACAGGGTTTTGTTTGTTTTTCTGGGGGGCTTCCTATCTTTTTATTCATGTTAATCATTAGTCATGATTTAATATTATTGTGTTTGAGTCCTGTCCTTTAAGGCTTCATGTGTTCCTTTAGCTCATAGGTATAATGTTAGGTGACATTTTGATTTTCTACTCAAGTAGCACATTATAAAGTTTATATGGACTTTTAAAAACTGCAGTTCCTGAGACGAGTTCAACAGCCACTAGTACTCAATGTTAGTTTTACTTCACTTTTTCTACAATATAAAAAACAACTCTTGATTTATTTTAGTTTCTTTCAACAGATGATGCCCACACCTACAACTTGAAATTCCAGAACTATAGTTATTCGTGTGGTATCTGTGCATTTTATTATAAATTTTAATTGCTGCTGTATATTTTTTTGCTATCAGACTCTTCTGTATTTTATAGGATAGGCCCATTACCTGCAGATGTGGGTGAATAGTGGTGGGTAAACAAAGTGAATGTGATTCATGGCTGTTCCTTCCCTGATGTTGTGGAAATAAAACACATAATAAATTTCTCTTGCAGGAACCACATCTTGACTGTTACACAATGTCCTCTATTAAGGAGAAGCTTGGTTGTGACAGAGAGTCTTTGATTGGGCTAGCTGTTCTTCTGGGTTGTGATTATCTTCCAAAGGTAAGCAATATAATTATTTTTTATTAGGTTCTTATAGTTTATTGTTTTTCAAGACAGTGTGTTGAGGGAGACTTGTGCATGCAGACAAAACTATGTGCAATGCGTGATTACTGAGATTTAGTTGAAGATGATGCTTAGTAAGTCACTGATTTTTTTTTTTGTGTGATGGTTTAAAGACAATCAAAATAGTTCATTAACGTTAATCTTTCTAAATCTATGTTATGTATTATTTCAGACTTTAGTCTTCACCTCCGTTATCTGAAAGTTTCAGTATTGTTGATACTGAGCAAGCATGAGAAATGAGTGATTGCCAAGATACTTTGCACCCATTAGCATGTACAGTACATCCCTGGCAGAGTAGCTGAGGAAAATGAGAAAAACCATCTCTGTTCATGCCGTTTGGAATAGTTAGTAGTGATGGTTTTGAACTGTAGTTATCCAGCACCAGTTCTGGATGGAGTTTGGCTATATCCTCTTTATATATATGTATATATATATATGTATGTGTGTGTATATATATATATATTTTTTTTTTTTTTTGAGACTTTGATCAGAAGGTGTTGAAATGACTGTTTGGAATGGAAAGGAAGTGGTATGAAACTTGATTGCTATACAGTTCATCATACTGTGAGCACAGGCAACGGTTGCTCCCATTCAGAATTGCAGTGGATATCTAGTTACTCTTAAATCATAGTGTTTCAATTTGATAAAACTGTCCTTTTAAACACCAGACACTGCTGAATGACAGAGAACATCACTCTATTTTTTTCTTTTTTTGAGTGACTTGCTTCTGTTAGGGGAATCTTAAATACATTTATTTAGTGAGAATAATAAACTATAAGGAGACAGGGAGTCTGAAAAGGAGGTAGTTACTGTAATGCAGCTAGCAGCTTCTGGAATGCCACGTTCTTGCAGTCCTAGAGTGACACAATTATGTAATACCAGATGGGTGTTTTGAGTTGCTGCAACCCAGCAAAGCAATTAAAGATGGAAACTTCCAGGGAAAGCTGAACTACAGGAGTGCATTGGGTGTGGGGACTGGCAGAACAGAGAAATGAGAATCCCACTCTAATTACACTTGCTTTGTTGTTTACATATAAAAATGATGCTTTCCTTGCAGAAGCTGAGTGCCTGACTGTCTGCCTGAGTGTCTGGCTGCAGTCCAACAACAACTTCTAATTGGTTTTCAAAGTACATTTATTTCATACGGTTGTATATATTCAGTTCAGTCGTTACATTTGAACAAAACACAACCCACCTAGACTAGATTTCAGTCCGTGAGCTAGCTTCTGAAAAATATTTGCTGTTTCCACCTATTACCCATAGCGCTAGTCCTATAAAGGACGTGCATGCTACAGAGATAATAACATAGTAAATAGCAAAATCAAGCAAACAATTATTGAAGGGGAAGGGAGAACTTCTTTGGGGTTTGGGTTTTTAACTATTTTTCAGAAAATGTTTGTGCATTATTCTTTAAGTCACCTCTGAGAGCTGATTTTGCATAAGTCCTTGAGGTCTTCAAATATTAAAGTGGTTTTGTTTGCCATAAAGCCTCTCTCCTGTGAGTGAAAGCTTTTTGCTAGGTTTCTTCCATCTGAGATTCCAGCCTTTTGACTTTAAAATCCAAAGAATGTATCTTGGTTTGGCTTTCCAAAAACAATTCTGAAAAGTTTCAGCTCTCTGGTAGTGTAGCTGGCAAGAATGTTACCAGCATTTAATAATTTCATATCATTGTTCTGTTGCAGATAGTTCACACACACACCAAAACAAACAAACAAACAAACAAAAAACACAATGTACAGAAAGAGGGTGTTTTTATCGGAGCTGCTATTGGGTGTAAGGCCATCTTACACAACTTGTGTTTCACACTGGTAGTACCGCTGTAATCCGTCACCTTCTCTGACTTTATAACTTGGTCAAAAATTATTTTTCTCTATTTAGCTCAATGTCTGCAATTGTTTTTTGTCATTTCTGTCCATAACATTATGAAGGCAGTTTTTTATGAAAATCTGTATACTGTGTGTGTCATTGAACAGTGTTTAATATTTCTGTTTCTGTAGGGCATTCCAGGAGTTGGAAAAGAACAAGCTTTAAAGTTAATTGAGACTTTGAGAGGTCAAAATTTACTGCAAAGGTAAATTGAAAACTTACGTTGTATACTAAAGTACTTTGATTTTATTCAGATACTTGCTGATGTGGGCTTCAGCTCCAAGACAATGTTAGTAATATTTTACTTTTTTTTTTGAGGGACAGATTACTGCATTCCTTACTTCATATTTGCTAAATGAATTACATGGTTTGCTAGGCACACTTCTTAATTGTTTTAAACATTATCTGACACCTGGCTCTTGAGCTAGCAGGTATATGTTGGTATATTGGGAATGGAAGTCACGAGGACTGGTGACAGACTTGCTAATTTTTTTTTTAATTGGGTTGTGGAGCAGGACACGAGATACTAAATGCTTTTTGGGTTTGTTATCCTAATGCATGTGTCAACAGTAGAAACCATATACCTCCAAAAAAAAAAAACTTACTGCATAAGTTAGAAAACTCTGCTTTTTGAGCAAATGCCTGAGAAGTATAAAGGGAGTATTTTTTTGTGTGTGTGTTTTATTTTAAGTATGAAAATTTAAAGTATTTTGTAATCCTTTCAATATCATCCTCACAGATTTGAGCAATGGAAAGAACAATTTCAGTATGATAATAATCCACCTTTGACTGTTAAGAGAGCAATTCACTGTTCCGAATGCCATCATCCAGGTCAGTGTGAAAAGCGTTGAATTTTTATTTTTAGCTTAATCATTTGTTTTTTTTTTATTCTGGGTGTGTGGGGTTGTTTGTTGTTTGGTTGGATTTTTGCAACTAGCATTAAAAACTGCTTTGCTTTTCTTATCATTCAGCTTTCTCTTCTCATCATTAGCTTTTTCTTAAAAACTAATTAGTCTTAAGGAACCTCATTTTGGTAGCACATTTGATTGGTGAAATCATTCAAAGCCCTCACTTGGAGAAGAAAAAGCTTGTTTAAAATATCTATTACTTATTATGTTTGTTAAGATATCACAGACTACTTCTATATATATATATTTTTTAGGTAATAAATTCTTCAGCATAAGGTCTGAAACTGCTGGGGAAAATCTTAATTTAAAAAAAATTAAAGATGAAAGTCTTGCTTCTATTTGTCAGTTTTTACTGTGGGTAATAGCTAATGTATTCAGATCTGCTTACAGCTGCTATTCATGTCAAATTCATATGTATTCTGACTTTTATATTTTTAACTACTAGCTTTGTATATTTGGAGGTTTTGGAAACCTTCTTTCTTATCATGATTTGTGCATCTGCTTCTGTAGGGTCTTACAAGGAACATGAGCGCAGTGGATGTAAATTCTGTGAAAGCACTAGATACTGCAAACCCAATGACTCCAAATACTGCTGCCCTTGTGAATGGCATCGGTTAGAGCAAGTGAGACAAGCAAATGCAGTGGAGGACAATATCAGAAAGTAGGAATGTCTTGAAAGTGAACTACTTTTCCCTGCTTTCATGTGCAGGGTGAGCAATTAAATTGTGCATTTTTCCTTTTTGTATTCAGTTCCTAACACACTTGTTTTACCTGCAGAAAAGCTAACAGTTGTGAAGGCTTTCCATTCTCTGAGGTAACAAGCCTATTTAAAGATTTATTTTTTTAATCAATTAACTGAAATTTCAGTTTTCTGCACTCTCTTAAACTGCCTCTTTTCTGTTTTATCTCAAGGTTATCCAAGAATTCCTTGTAAACAAGAATAAATTGATCAAGATAATGGAATGCAAAAGGCCAAATTTATTGTCCTTTCAGGTATATAACAAAATACTGCGTATTCAGCTCTATGGGTTTTTTTCTTTATGCCTTATGAAGGGCATCTGTGATAACTGTGATCTTCATAGGTGATTCTATTGGACATAAGAATTAAAGAATCTCACTGCAACTTTTTAATATACTTCATCTTTTGAAAGCCTAAAACTGACAACTTCAAAAAATTAATTGATGTAAATAGGTATGTAGAAAAGCACAAGTAAGAGAACTCGGGAGGGGAAAAAAGGTCACTTGCCGTTGTTCTGGTTTTCATTGTCCAGTGTTACTAGACTGGGTTGCTGAATGTTGCATCATCTATAGTGTATAGAGTACTGTGTGGTTATATGGCATAGTGCTTCAGGGATGTTACCTTTTTTTTCTCCCACCGTATTCTCCCATGTATTAAGATACAGCTCTTGTTTTTACTCATACTTGTTTCATCTTCATACTGACACAGTGTGCATGTATATGATAACTTTGAATATTGCAGCAAGTCATTACTGAAGACTTTTTTTTTTTTAAACTTTCTTTTCAATGTCTTCTTGGTATTATCAAGATAACCGGTTTCTGTACATAACAAATAGAAGAGGCTTTTATTCTGAATTGTGCATGTTTTCCCAAAAACAGATAGCAGGCCTGTATCTAGCACAATACTGCCAGCTTCCAAGTTCAGAGGCCCTTTAATTCAAAGTGCACAAAGCTCAAAAGTGATATAGCTTATAGGATATTCTTTCTCCTAGGGACAGAGGAATAAGGCTTTTAGGGTGGAGGTGGGAGGTGTTTGTGTATACTTGCATGTTGGAGTTGTTTTCTTAGAATGATTTTTATTATGTATTTTTACTGCTGAAGGCAGATCTTTTATAATGTTTCATATTCCTGAAATGATGTGTTAGAATTATATATATAACATAATGGACTACTGTTGAGCAACGTAGTTTTAATGGAGGTCTGTGTTCATCCCTCTCTCACATGCAAAATCAGTAATTTTGACAGCTCCTTGCATAGCTGTACTCTATCTGGTAAGTTTAGTAACTGTCTTATTCCTGCTGCTGCCACTACACAGCTATTCCCTTGACTTGTTATTGACAGCGAATGAATTTACCCAGTTACAGATGAGTGTCCCTCACTTGGCAGTGAGATATTGTTCAGCATTACCCTAACATATAACATGTCCTAGATATTTTAAACGTTTAGTCCTGTGTCCCTACTACACAGCTGTCAAAGTTTGATACCTAACAGAATAAGAGCATTTTAAAGCGTGTGTTTGTTTGTTTGTTTTACACTAAAAGATATTTGCTTCTGAGAAGATGGAATGGGCAAAGCATTATGCTTGCAAGAAACTGTTAGCGCTATTGACGCATTATGATATGAACCAGAGAAAGTCTGGATACATCGATTCAAAACAACTGCAGGCAATACGGTAATGTAACTGGAGTTCTTGAACCTAATATGTTTACTTCCGTTGCTGGAGGAAAATTCTTTTATTTTTCCTCATTTTTTACAAAAATATAATGCTTTTCTTACATCTTTGTTTCAAGCTATGTGCTCATTTTGAATAGAGCTAGAAATTTAGATCTATATGTCAATATGGATGCTGCTGCTGCTGCACAAAGTAATACGTGCAGCAGTTTCCCTCAGTTCTAACATGGCCTGCTTTTTCCTGTGGTTACTTTCAATTATATTTCCTTGGGTCTGCATAGAAGATTTAGCTCTAAAGGTTTCCTCCTCTGCCCAGATCGTTAACAGAATTTTGACTTCAGTGATTCAAGATATAAGCATAGCCTTATAAATGAGCATCTGCAGATTCAGTTGTGTCTAATGAATTCATTGGCTTACAGTTCATTTCTGCTACCCTTTCTTCTCAAATCATTTGCATTCAGGACTGCTGCCTTTATGATTATGGAAATGGCCAAGTGTCCTGTCACTAAAAATGGATATGCAGGAAAAACAACAAGATAAGCAAGTAACTACTTCCCTCTGAATATTTTTGCAGGTTTCTGTTGCTCAGGGGTTTTCTGAGCCAGGGTTAGTACTTTTTATGCTATCAACCCTCAATGGATTTTCTTTTAAATGGTCTAATCTCTTCTTAAGCCCATGTAAACTTTTTGAATCTACAGTGTCCGTTGGCAAAAGGTTCCTGAACTGAACTTCATAGTGTGAAACAAATTGTTATTTGACGTAGTATCTGACAGTGGTTTTTTGGGTATTTTTTCCCCAAATTCTGGTATTGCAAGATGGGTTAGTAGCTGTTCCCTGTTTCTTGATGCCATTCAAGATTTTATAGACCTTAATTTTAAGGAACAGAAGGACAGTCAGTGTCAATATGGTAGTATCTCCTCTGGATTGATTGGTCACAGTCTGTTAAACTCTTCCTTGGAGAGAAGCTGTTCCGATCGGTGTTACCTTTCGAAAGAGCGACTGGACTGAGAGTTTCGTCTGGGGGCTGTTTTTTGAACAAGTCGGCTAGATAAATTACCAGTATTTACATTGATGAATGAATTAATTGACATTTTCTGTTTATGCTTCTTTCTAGAGTTTCAAGAGTTTAAAAGATAGATCATGCTCTAGATTTCTTTTAACAATTGATTGTTCAAACAGAGCAATGAATCAGTGCCAGCCTCTTCACATGTAGAAACCTACTAAGCTGGGCTGTAGCTAATACTTTTAGAAAAATCTCATGAAGACTGACCATCCCTGTTCATGTTTTATCTTCCTTCATGCTCTCATGCAAAAGATAGGAATGATGCTGTCTGTTAATTCAGAAAATTCCTGTCTATGGTAACAGCCATCTCCATGGCATAGTTGAAGATATCAAACTGATGTTTGTGGAAGTTTGTGTTATGGTTATGTCTTACAGAATGGCTTTTTGATTTCAAGTTATGCTACTCTGAGCAGTATCATTTAAGTTTCAGTATTCTAAATCTAGACCCAAAATTTTACTGTGTAACTTGTACACGAAAGTAACATTTTTTAAAAGCTAAAGTCACTATTACAAAGATGATTTTTTTTTTTTTGCTCTGAATCATTATAAATTAGAATACTCAAATATTTTTAAATAACTTAAACATTTCATTTCCTGTTCAAACAAAATCATTCAATGTGTCGCTTTCTGTTCTTACAGGATAGTCAAGACACGTGTTAAAAATGGAGTTCCTTGTTTTGAAATTGAGTGGCAAAAACCAGGTTGGTCTAGTTTCTGTGTATGTTATTGAACAATCCAGTTCATAGAAAAAGACAAAAGCATTCTTTAAAGGGGAAAATAGTTTGACAGCATTTATGAGGAAGCAACTTGTGGGTAAGATTGGAAACTGTGAAAGCCATAGAAAATGTGCATCACATTACAAATACCCTGAAACCAAAAGCAATACTAATAAATAAATAAAATAAAACAAAACCAATCCAAAAAAAAAGCCAAAACCAAACACAAATAAAGAAAAAAATAAAAATAATAATAATAAAAAAAAAAACTATCTACCAAGGAAGCAAGGAGCTTGGTTTTCAAGGACTTTTTGTGGTACATGTTAATAAGACCTGGACTCTGTTTCCTATCTTCTTTCATTATGTATCCTAAGCTGTGACAGCTTGCTAGCTAGAAACTTTTCTATGCTGACAGACTTCTATCTTTAATGGGCCTGTTTGATCCAGGAACCTGGCAGAAAGAAAATGGCTATACAGCAGCTAAATCTCAAACCTTTTGCTGTTTGCCTTTTTACGTATCTTCCTTATACTCAAGTCTTTTGTTTTTTCTTTCTTATTCTGTCCTTTGAAATGTTTGTATATGTATGTCTAATATAAATTCATTAATTGTTTTAGAACATTATGTTGATGCAGAAGATGAGCCCGTGGAGTTGTTTGTTGTCACAGTAGAAGAGGCATCGTTGTTTCAGGCTGCTTATCCAGATGTCGTTGCCCTTTACCAAATGGAAAAGTCAGAAGCTCTGGCAAAGAAACAGAAAAGTAAGTCCAAAAGTTTTTATCTTATGAACTTACAGTCCTTGCCAGAATACAAGAATCAAAAGTAACGAATATTTCTCCCACTGTTGAGCAATATCATGGGCATTTCTTATTTTCTTTTCAGACAGGAAAAACAGACCAAAAGAAAAGGAGTTATCAAATGTTTATGATGAAGTTACCGATCTTCTGTCACAAATGAATTTTAAGTCTATGTGTGAAATTCTTCCTGTGCAAGACCACACGGCAGATACAAAAACTGCACCTGAGTGTCAGATACACCAGAGAAATATTGAATCAAAAGAGCCAGTGATGGCTGCAGCTTCCTGTGTAACATGTGTTCAAATGCCAGTATCAGCAGTTGGGCTTTCTCTGACTTCATCACCTTGCTTGCACTTGCAGAGTATGTTGGCTGACTCATCTGTATTGCCAGCAAAATGTACTGAAAATTCTGGGGTGTCATCCTCTTCCTTTGTAACAGCTGACCTACGACAGAGCAGTATTGATTGGGAAGGAACATTCTTCAACGCTTCACCAGCCCATGGGTGTGATAGCTGTGATCCCGCATCTGACTCGACTACATACATAAAGCAATCATATCCGCTACATCATGAAACCATAAAAACTAGCTCAGAATCCTCTGGTGCTGTGCAGTCTGATCAAGATCATTCACATAGTGCAGATGATGTAGTTTCAGATGGTGGTATGGGACAACTTCAGAAGTTGTCTTTAAGTGAGCGTATACTTAGGAAGACATCACAGCCTTTGCTGTCAGAAGATGTAACGCAGCTGGAGCCTTTCAAATATTTTAAACACACAAAAGCAGCATTGAAACCTGATAAAGATTATCTCTCTTCCTCACGTCAGTTAAATACACTAGTGCAAGAAAATAAAAATGTGCTATCAGAAACCTGTTCAAGGGAATGTGGTGTACATATTTCTCAAGATCAATACAAAGAAGCTGACACCCTGGATGAAATGATGCAAAAAGACCATAAAATAAGCAGTTCAACATCTCTAGGCCCCAGTGGGCAAACAACAGAGCCATTGCATACTGTGTGTGAAATGCTTCCGCTGTCTCGAAAGCCAGCAGGTGTGGTAACTGGCCATCACATTACAAAAACTTGTACTCAGACTGCCTGGAAAACTTCTTTTAAAAAGAGTGTGTGTCAGAACAAATGTTCTTCTAGTGAGGACAGTGATGATGGGAACATGAGTAAAAATCCAACTTATAAGCAGCAAAAAAGGCAGCTGAACCCTGGTCAGTTTAAAAAACCCTTTACAAATAAAAGTTATAACACTGTTACTAGCAAAAGAACAAGCAGTGACTCAGCACTTATAATTAAACAGAGGAAGAAAAAGACCAATTTTGAGAAAGCTGGTAATAATTTGTCATTGCAAGTATCTCCAAAACCTTCCTCGGTAGTAGAAATTGATTGTTCCCAAAGTCCAGAACTGTTTGAGAGGTCCGGTTCCAGTCCTGTACAGCAAGCTGAAAGTGATCTGGTTTATGCAGACAGTCCCCTTCCCCTGTCTGAGAGACTAAAAGGAAGAATCAAAATCAATTAGGTCCTTCATAAAATAGATTATGATAACAATTAACTCTGAACCTTCAGCTCTTACAGACTTCTTTCTCAAAATTTCTGCCGTGTGCTCTGTCAATTCAAAGTGAACAAATGAATAAGAAATGTTGTGAAATACTTTATATTGGTGCTAAAGTTTGAAACTAAAATGTTGGCAAAAGTAGTAAATCACAGGTTATAGGCAAATACCAATTATTCTGGCCTTGATCATGTTCTGAACTTCGTATGTAGGCAGCAGGCTATAGTATACAAAGGAGCAGGGGCTGTTATTTTTGAACTATGAAGTCTGCTTTTTCCCAGCCAGGTTGTTTCATGTACAGCTATTAGTCCTTCTGCTTATAAAAAAAGACTTATTAAAACAGTGCCTCTGCTGCTGTTGGGTATGCTTAATAAGACAAAGCAATACAGCTCTTTACAACTGAAATTTCCCATTCTGCCCTACTAAGTTAATTTTGCTAGTTTTAAAATGGATGTGTTGATCATCTCTAAAGGACCAGATAGACAGACACAGCAGCCGTACCTTGCAGCATAGCTAAATTTATATGTGCCATGCCCTGTAATAAACTGTTCTTTGAGTGTGTGCACCTTCTGAAGAATAGAATAAGCCATCTAAGGATATTCTGGTTTTGTAGCTGTGACTTCTGCTATTTAAGTAAATTTGATGGCTGTTTTAACCACATTCTTATAGATTGGGGTATTTTTTACTTACAGAAGATACTAAATCCCGTCTAACATTCACTTATACTAGAATAAAGGTTAAATCACAGAAAATGAAAACCTAATAATGGTATTGCAGACTCTTTGAAAAATACCATGTACTGTGGATGTTTGTTTTTAAAGGAGGAACTTGAATACAATTGCTTTTTTGAAGGTGTTCTTCCTTCCTCTTTAATACACAAGCAATCTGGTCATAGACAAAAAAAAAAAAAAGTCTTCATCAGCTTATTAGAAAATGCTTCCTCGCCTATAATGTTGGCAATAGAAATCAATTTAGAATATCCATGCCTTAATGAAAATGTCAATTCTTTCTTTATAAAGGCCAAAGCTTTAGAAGTTAGGAAACTAAACTCCAACTGTGTTTAAGGAAGAAATAGGTAATGTAATCTGCAATTAGCAAAAATGGTAGTTTCTTAGATTGCCTGTGGGTAGGTAGGTAAAGTTGGCTTATAGCAGATTTTCCAACTGAGAAGTGCATTATGTAAATGAGAAAAAAAGAATCCAAAAATACTGGAAACATTTTCAGTTTTGAAGATG
>VXAA01004401.1:92123-117250 GCA_013399115.1 Anseranas semipalmata | reverse complement strand
TTTTTTGTGGTTGCTTTCTAAATCTGGCTAGAATGATTGCCTTAATAGATGATTTGCCAAAAATATTGTGCCAGAATTATGATAAATTCATGTGGAATTCATTGTGGATGATGGAAATCAGAAATGAGATATGTTCATAAAATAATAAGCACCGAAGGAAAAAAAAACAAGTGTGGTTTTATATGACTACAAGTGTGTGTGGTTTCCTCAGTACAGTTCAAGCATTGAAAAGAGTAAAAATTTCAACTTTGCCATTAGCAATGTGTTTCATTTTTGTGTAAATTTTCCTCTACAACTTTAGAAGCAGCAACAGATTTGAAAACAACTGTACAGGATGCCCTCTCATTTAGACTATAGCTGCTCATTGCAGCAAATCAGCATAAGAACATTCATCCTTGGGGGTGAGTTGTCAGACTTGTGATTCACAATTAAATTTATGGTTCACTACAAAGAGGAAATTACCCTTCAAAAGTATTTTTACTCCTCACTTTGCTGTAATTTAGTCAATGTAAGGATTAGGGCCAATTTCTCTTCTTTGGAACTGTTTTTACAGTGCCAAAGCTGGCTGCTTTGCAACCTCTACACTTGTGAAGAGAACCTTTAAATAAATTGAATGGCTATACTAGATAACTTCCTTCTGCAGGAAATATTCCTACAAGATTATATTAAACCAGTCATAAGTATAAGTGAATGTGATGCATCAGCCTGATGCCCCTAAATATATTTTCATTCATCTGTCTTGGTCAGCCCAAACAAGCTGTATCAGGGTGCTTCAGATGAAGCAATAAACTTATACCTGCTGTGGAGATGGGGCAAGTAGAAGATGGGTCATTCTTCTAGTACTTCTCTGAAAGTTTTTCTAAGGAAGTACTGTGCCAGTCCCCGTACATTGACCGATGTAACACTCCTGATGCCAGCATCCCTCTAGCTTGGGCCGTACCTGGAGAGATGCAGACCAGACGTGTAGGTTCTGTGTTAGCAGTATAAATACCGTTATCTCCACTTACAAGCAATAGTAAACATCTACTTAAATCTTAAATGTCACAAATGTATATAGCATAGCTTAACAAAGGGTTACATTTATTTGGCATTCCTCATGGTGATTGTAACTCTCCCTATTTCAGGTCCGTGGGGAATCGACTGGAAAGTAACTTAAGTACTGTTTGCATGGAATATACAGATAAATAGTTACAGAAATATAATGGAAGAAAATGAACCCCCAAAAAACAAACACCTAATTCCTGTATATCCTGCTATCAAGCTGCACCTGCTTTTACTTTTTTCATTGGAAGATATTCCTGACATACTTAAGCGTGTTCACATGTTCATAATGAGTGATATTCATTTTCATTGTATTTACCAATTTTTACTTTACTAACACAATTGATGAACACAATATTTTTTTGATAGTTGACAGAGAACTTTCCTAATCCGAGAAAGGGACCATTTAGCTGAACTTTGAGGATTTGCACAGGCTTGGCTACATGCTATAATGTCAAAATGGAAAATGTGGTGGTGAAAGAGACTAATGGCAGCTGCAACTTGAGACAAGATAAAGTCTTTTCATGTCTAAAAAGGTGTCAAACCCTGCCATATTATGTAGATAAAAGGAAGCCACAGTCCGAATATCATTGGGAGCTGCTGCAAACCAAAGTGCTACTGGTCAAACAGTAAACTCAGCGCTAGATTTAGCGCTTTTTCCTTCAGGAACCAAAACACTTCAACTGGTTCAAAAAAACCAAAATTGCTGTGGGTGACAGAACCTCTCTAGCACAGTTCTCTTGCTCTCCTATCACCGTAGCTACTGTCAGTACTGAACTTAATTTAACTTAATATTAATCAATAAATAAAATAATAAAACTTTAAAAGTTCTTTAAACGTAAGTTTCATCTCCACCCTCTACCCCAATTTCCCTCAAAGGGTTTTGGGAGATCTTGTCACTTCGAAGACTGAGCACAAAAAAAGGGATATCCTTTGAAACTTTTGCTGCATGGAAACAGCTAACCATACTGATACACCGATGGATATTTACAATGGATTAGATGTCTGACTAAAATACAGTAAGGGAAAAGCCAGCTTCAGGGATATTCTTAATGCTGAGTAAATTTGTGTAGAATTAGCTGTACATTAGCATTTATGCTGTTTTATTTTAAAACGCAATTTGCTCTGCAAGAGCAACTCCCCAGCTAAGCTTGAGGCCAGGTTACTTGTCCTACCCTGAACACTCCTGGCAAAGGCTGGCTCCTTGGTGGGCTATTGGTGTTCTCTGGGATGTAGTGGGAGGAACCGGGAGCGTGCTCTGCTTTGACCAAGTCTGGGGGCAAACCTACTAGATGAATTCCTACGTGGTATCTTCTCCCTCCAGCCCAGCATGCCAGTGCTGCTCTGGCAGTAGTAACACAACAAATAACAGGCAAGGTGTCCCAAGTTTTATCTGCTGTGAAAACATGAAATCTGTGGCCTTGTTTCAGACTGAATTCAGGCTGCCTTCCAGGATGACATGACTGCCAGGTCTCAGAACAGCTTTAGCCTTTAAGCCCCTCTTGTAGCTCAGCCTGCTGTGATATCTCGTAGATATTCCCTTTGAATCTGTCACACTGGTGAGCTAAATTCGCTGGGTGGAAAAGAGCCATGTGCTCAGATTCCTCAAAGCCTGAAGTTTAACGGAGTAAAGGGCTTCGGGATTTATAGCCACGTGCACACCTGCTGTAAATGGGCTTTATAAGACTTTTCATCAAGACTAACATTGTTAGTTTTTGTAGTTATTGTACGGCCTCTACCAGATAAGACCTGCCAGTTAGAAATATGAGAGGGATGGTCTATTTTCTTATAATTAGTTACAGGGCTGATGTCTCACTAGGACCTGGGATGACACCTCTGATATAGAATCTTTTACATTAAATGCTGCTGAAGGAGTGGGCAATTTGCAGTTCATAGAAGACTATATGGCACTGGGCCAGTTTTATTAATTGCATTTTTCTGTACCCAATTAATTGCATTTTCTGTACCCATTAATTGCATTTTTCTTGTCTCCCCTGTACTGCTTAGCTGTACAGGCTGCGAGTCTCTGACATCCAGTTGATTTTATAGAAATCTGAAAGCTTCCTGAGAGTGAGCAATCAACCTTTCTCATTCACTGATAATTTTTAATAATTGGCCAATTTCAACCAAATTGGATGGTTTCAGGGCTATACATTTTTGATAATCAATTGCTCAGGGAAGAGAGAAAGACTTTGTTCATGCCTTCTTGATGGGAAGAAATTGGCGGCGGCTCTGTTTGGTGACAGCCAGCTGGTCAGCCATCCCACACGTGCTTCCCCAGGCTGTATTGTGGGCTAGCTTTTGGCTAACAGGCAGAGTAAAAGAGGTGGGTGCTGCATGGGGAACATGAAGATGTAAAGGTGGTTTTGCCAAGAGGGGTTGTGAAAGACATGAGGAATGTGCTGCTGATATTACGGAGAAGTTTAGGAGAAACAGCAGAGGAACAGGAGGTATTACAACAGGGTTGCTCAGGGCATATATTAATCTTGGAGACCTAAGCACTCATGTTGTAAGTTTTCAAATAACTCCTCGAGCTAATCCGAAGTGTGCAGTTGAGCATCTTTGTACAAAACCACGCCAGACTACTGTCCTCCCCTTGTCTGGCTCCTACCATAATTTTTAGTAATGCACATGCAGCTCAACATTTACTTCTGCTTCTCTATTACCTCTTTAAACTGAAAATACAGCATGTTTTCAGATACTGGTTTGCTTTCTCTATGCATTTATTTTGAACCTCCTGAGACAAGTGAGGTTTGTGGGAGTTTTTACCCTCAAGTCCAAGTGAAGGTGATAGGATTGTGCCCATGCATCTGCAAGCACAGGCACACCTTTGTTTCGGTGTCTGCTTATATGCCATCATCAACGAGGATGCCACTGTTTTCTGGGCTTTTCTTTGTTTATCTTTCTAAAAATCCCAAATCTTAATGCTCACAGGTTGCTTATTACAAGATAAATATTTGGGAAAATTTGTAGCCTTATAATTTTTGTCTATGATTTGTAAAGAAATATTGTTTTCTTTTCAGTTGCTGGTATGTTTATATTTTCCCCCAGTATTACTATTGATTACTATCAATTACTAGCTGCTGTGGTTGTTAGTATACTAACCTTAAAAGCACATAGAATGTGTTAATCAGTTGTCCTAATATATGATGTTATTTTTGGCAATACCGTAAGAAAACACTACGATAATCACATGGTGATTTTTTAAGACCTAAAAGCCAAGTTTAGTTACCTTAAAAAAAAAAAAAACATATCCAACATCACTCTGCCAGCACCTTTCACACTGCCATCTCTGGTGTCAGTGGTTTGAAAGGTGGGCTTTAAGGCATCCCATGATAGCTGATTGATTTCCATATAGCAGCCTAGCAAGTTGCACAAACAATTAAAACCACCAGTCCTTTGTTTGTTCTGCTATCTGTAGCCCAGCCCTAAGCCCAGTCCTCTCCCCACACTGGTAATCTGAAGAATATAACTGTGTAAAATGGGCATGTAGGTCTTGCCCGAAGGCTTTTTATTGTACACTGAACTGAAAAATTCCTTCAAGAAAATTATATTCCTTCCAATAACAGTGATCTCTATCTTATAACTTCTCCATAATAGCATATTTATCTTGTAAAATACCAGCAAGTGAAGTTTTTTTTCCCTTCCAGTGCATTTAAAAGCAAAACAAAACAAAAACAAACAAACAAACAAACAAACAAACAAACAAAAAACATCTTTTGTGCTAGGAGGCCATTAGACAGTTTCAGAATAAATGACTGTCAGCAATCACAGCCATCCTCCACCTGCCAGGCCCAATTTACCACAAGCCCAAGACTTGGAAATGCTTTGTGGCACAGCAAGTGACAGTGAACAGGGAAAAGCTTCAAAGCAGTAAGGTCCTCCTGGTGTGACCTGCGTGTAGGTGTCTGTACAACCTTGCGTAGCCCTCTTATATGTTACTTGCTTCCGGAGAAATGATGCCGGTTTTGTACATTGTGTTTAACTAATCATGTAATTTAAAGTCTAACCCAAGTGGGTGACTGTGGGGATAGCAATGTGTCAATGGGGGAATATATCAAAACTTTGACCACCAGAAGAGCCAGTGAGGTACAAGTTATCCCTGTGCAGAAATTACCACCACAGATGTTGTGGGGAGTCCCACCTGACCCTACCTGAAGATGCTTGCCGAGGGGTCTCTAGTCAGCTCCCCTCAGACAACCCCTTCTCTGTCCTGTCCTAGAGCTTTCAGATCAAGGTGTACCCTCTTCCAAAGATCTCTTTGATTATTCTCTGAATTATCATTATTTGGAACATATTTTGAATTATTATTTGAATAAAGCTCTCTTAAGAAAACCTCGCTGTAGTTTTTCATTTAACAAAGCAGAGAGCTAGAATTTCACCTTATAAATCAGCATTAGGTGTTGTGCAATATGTTTTTTATCTCTTGCTCTTTTGGACAGTTAAATCAATCAAATACTTACACAGTGTCCCTTGCATAACACTATTACATTACTTAAATTATCTATTAAAAAAAAAAAAAAGTAAGAAAAAAAAAATGTAGTATCTTTTCTCCACTAGGAAATTAGTTGTTTTCAGAATAATGGCAGCCTAAAATAAGGATGGATATAGTATCTATCTGGAAAACATACAGTTTAGGAAATGCACATTAAAAAATTCCCCTAAATTTAATTCAACCCCATAGCTAGGAAGCCAATTGATAATTACCAGTACATAAATCACAGTAGCTCATAGTTTGGCAACTAGAAAGAATAGCTTTTTGTGAGGACTCTTTTGACCCTGTAATAACCCATTGTCACAGATCTTGGTTTAACTTTAATAACAACATTATGTGATCACATATTTTATTTATGGATCATTTGAATAATCTGTTATGCAGATATTCTGATTAGTGGGCTATTGGACCATTAGCCAAATAAATCTAAAGGTAATAAAACCCACAGGAAGATAAATGGCTTTCTTTCTCTTGTTCTTTTCAACCAATTCAGGCTAATTTAGGCCTTTCACAGAACGGTGATAATGAAGGATTTGTTCTCGGCAACGTTATGGCAGGTGGTTTGCATTTGAAAGTTTGACACATTTATAGGCCTTTGATCTTTTCCCTCCAGTGTTGTGCTCCTGGCCAGACACCTCCATGCATGCATGGCCAGGTGGAACATCCAGGAGCTACAACAGCTCTGAGAGTTACTCTGAGGATATACACTAGAAAAAAATAATGATGTAATTTGTAGCCAAAAAATACAATTCTATTGCTGAATTTAAGTGGCCCTAATACTGTGCGGGGTGTGTGTGGGGGGTGGTTGAATTTATTTTATGAGATTTTCTTTTAAGGTAGAGAAAGTCCTCATGGATGATTTTGGAGAAATATAGAGTGTGGTAACTGTACACTAAGCCAAAAAGATTGTTTTGTTTTGTCAGTTTGAATTTACTGTTAAAGGGCTACATCTCACTGTAGGACACCAAGAATTTTGGCATTTAGCAGACTTGAGAACAGACAGCCATGGAGTAATTTCTTAAATATTATTTAATTTTTTTGCTTTGTTATTGGGAAAAAAACAAAAGTCATTCTCTGAGCATGAAAGCAATCTTTGGCCTGGAAGAGGCACATAACCTAGGATATGTAAAAGATGTTCTTAGTGTTTACTATTTTACTCCAAAGTAAGTAGGGGCCCACAGAATTCACAAGGAACATATCTGAATATTTGAAACAGGACTCTTGTAGCCTTCATGACTGTGTAAAATTGAATATAGTCAGCCGTTTTCTCTGCTCCATTGTAATGGTTAATTCCAGGTCCGTGTGCTAGGGATTAATTTTATTTTCATCTCAGAACTGATTCCTAAGGGAGGCTGCATTCACTAATTAAAAATTGCCTGCATGAAATTCCTTCCTGTGCCAAGAGTAGATGATAGTTGTCCAAACTGGTTTTCTTCTGAAAGAAGATAGGGCTTGTGAGCTTTCTTGAAGGAGGAGAGCCTGTCTGAGCTCAGGGAGACTCCAAGGATGTTAGAGATCTGTCTTCAGGCTGTATGTTGTATTCGGGAGGATGTGGCTCCCCCCAGGAATGCTCAGCCTTTTTAAAGCTGTGTAATGAGTATTGATTAGCCAGTGTCTGAAGTACACTGAAAGTAGCAGGGACTATGTAAATGTTAGCTTACTTTATATGCATATCAATAAGGAATCCCCATCAGCTCTGTTGAGTCCTTTTTCTTTCCTCCCTCCCCTTTAAAAGATGCTCCCACAATCTGAGTTAACTTCACGTTGAATGTACTTGGGAATTCAGTTACTGGTACACTTTGTTCTTCAAAAGAGAGCACTATCCATCTGTGTTACTTTGCTTTCAACTCAGCACAGAATGTCAGCTATCTGATAAAAGCAAGAGACTGATGAGCATGCATCTGAGCCTGACAGGTCAGGTCAATGTCAGGGAAAATTAAGATTCCCTTTTCTCCTTTTACCCATTTTTACCCATTTGCCAGTATTTACTTTAGAAAATTACTTCTCAGTAATTACTTCTCGGGGTGGGGGGGGTTCAGCTGGTTTAAAGCAATATTGCCCGGAGAATTTAGATTTAATTGCTTTCTGATGCTGTCTCCATTTTATGCAGTATTTTGCAATAGGACAGTGCCAGAAGCTTTAAGTGCACCCTGTGGTAGGCATCATGGAGAAGATCTCTGCAGAGAGGGACCCCCTCCCCTGGCCCAGTCACTGTCTAAGGCAGGGAGAGATCTGGGGGAGCAGGAGCAGAAGATGGGGTCTCTGTGACCACACAGGTCAGCAGCAGGGCTGCAAGCAGACCATCTGGGACCTGACTGCCCATCTGTGTGCTTCTGCTGCTGCTCCAGGCAGGGCTTTACTGTTCTCCCTGGTCTGCAGCAAAATGGGCCCCAAAATAGCAGAATTTTAGCCAGGACCAGCTGCCCTCAAGATCTGCATACCTGCCGGTGTAAGATCTACCTGCTTATTCATGCATGCACGCACCAATTTTACACAACCCAATTATCATTAACTAAGCAAGAACTTAGGGTGCAAACCAGATGTCTGTGTCTCATCAGAGTGACGGGGTAGCCAGCAGCATGCAGTGAAACAGGCTCTCCGAGTGAAGCAAGCTAAGAGTTTGATCTGTTATCCCTTCTTCCCACTAGTTCTCCTACTTTCACCTTCTCTTCATTTTACCTTTTTTTTTTTTTTTTTGACCTAATAGATAAGTATAAGCTTAATTTACTGGCCCATAGGTAAGTTTTCCTAGTAAGAGTTTAGGTTTTTTCTTTTTGCTCTCTCATGTGTTTGAAAAAAAAAAAAGAAATTAAAATAATAGAGGTTTGCTAAACAACAGTGGCCTGAAGTAAATGACTTCTTGCAACTTTGCAAACTTAACTCAGTCCCTATCTATAACTATATACTGTAACTGTAAGTACTGTAGTTATTTATTCTATAATCTATGCTTTGGACTTCTTGAAAAGCCTGTTTCAAGTGGAAAATTAAACGTTTCCTGCTTCTAACACTAACTTTATCCATGCAGCTGAGCAGATAAACAAAGATGTATGATTTATATGGGCAGGGGATGTTAAAAAGGCATCCTGTTCTACTTTCAGTATCAAGAAAAACAAAAAGGGAATGAGAAAGAGGCTGAAAATCAAATAATCAAATAGATCAAACTTTAAGGGGAGGAAGGGAGGAAAGAAGGAAGGGAGGAAAAACTAGAGAAAAAAGGAAAAGAGTATCTACTCATAGAGAGGAAGCTAGAAGTTGAAAAATTGAGAGGAGACAGAAAATAAAAGCTGATCATGAGACAAAGAAAGAGAGCAAGATCTTCAGTGGTGAAGAATACACGCCTGTGTGCTCATGCACTTGTCACCCAAGCACAAATATCTCAAACTCTAATCAGAAAGGAAAAGTATTGGTGTCTTGTATCACCAGGAGTACAGTGAGAAACCTGTGAGAAACCTCTGAAAGGCTGAAAGCTCATAAGACTCAGCACTTGACATGCTCATTGTCTCTTTTTCCACTGTGAACCTCTGCAAGGAGCTTGGCTGCTCTTCTTTTCTCCCTCCCACCAGGTAGCTGCTGGCAGCCATCAGGCCTACCCAAAGCCTTCTCAAGTTCAGACCCAGCTCTCTGGGCCTCTCCGCACATGCTGTGTGCTCCAGCTTTGTGGCCCTTTGCTGGACCTGCTTCAGCTCGTCAACCCACCCACATCCCCAGGTCTTCTTCTGCACAGCTGCTTCCTGGCCAGTCGCCCCGTGCCTGTTCTGTTGCATGGGGTTATCCCAGCCGCTGCAGGAGTTTGCATTTGCTCTCCCTGCACCTCCTGAGGATGCTCTCAGATAATTTTCTCCAGCCTGTCCAGGTCCCTCTGAATGTCATCGCTGCCCTCCAATATATTAACCACTTCCCCCTGCTTTGAACTAATCTGAAAACCTGCTGTGTGCAAAGTTTATCTATTAAAAAATAGGAGCAATTTTACTCCAACGTATTTGTAGGGCTGTTATAACATCAAGTTTAATTTGTGAGGCAAAATTCATGGAAGCATTCAGAGCAAATGCAAAAAAAATGTACTTAATGCCATTACTGTTCATCAGTGGATTGAAGGACAGACTTGTTCGTTGTGGAATTGAATGTGATTAAAATTAAGATTTAGCAACTTGCCAAGAAATGTATGCCTGATGTTTAAAATCAATGGTCCTCACCCACGGGTTAACCACCAGCTTGGGAAGGGTAGATTGCAACATGCATGCAGCACTTCATTTCAGAATAAGAAATATGTAAGAGATAAATAATATTTATAATCTAACACTTGTACGTTGTCTCTTACTCTAGACTATTGATCTGTTTTATAATTATTAAACTGAACTGCAGCCTATGCTCAGATTTTACCTTCAATTTTCTCCAAGATGAAACATGGTTTCTAATAGCAGCAAGCAGCAATTCTGCACATCAGTGCTCAGACATAGGGGAGGGAGAAACGAGCAGATCCTGATGAGGTACGCTGGATGAAAAGGAACAGCCTGAGATGAAATGTAATCACAGCCATTGAAAAATAGCCTCCTCTACATACACTCAGCTTCAGCTGTGCAACTCAACCAGAAATAATCACTACTAAGACTTTAATGCAAATTTCCTGGCTGTTGGAATTTCTCATAAGAATTAGTAAGTTTTTGAAAATTCATCATGCTGCAAAGTGAACCAGTTAGAGCACAGGGCACAAAGAATCAATGTAATGGCAGGAAATCGAGAGTACCAAGCTTGAACTTTGTCTGGGACCCTTACATGCTGCCCCAGTTTTTAAAATAGCCTTGTGAAACCACTATCAGACATGGCAAAAGCAATCATCAGGGTGTTCACGAAGATAGTACAAGAAACGCTTGGAAATAAACTATATTGTACTTTATCATTTATGAAATTTGAACGTATGCATTTGGGTAGAAATGGAGGTATTGCTTACGATCTTAAAGTATTTACAACAGGTATCCTTCCACCTCTCCCACAAAAAAAAACTTTGTGATATATCAACTCAATTTCAGTAGACATTTTTTTCTAAAAGCAAATGTGAAAGCTGATGCAATGAATCTTCACTAAGAGATAATGGAGTTCTCCCACCTAAACAACTTCTATTATTTTAACAGTATCTGCTACTTTTCATTTTCTGAGCAAAATAAACCTCATTAGACTCTCCTTCCTCCCCCAGCTTTGCCCTTTCCTTCTGGCTGAAGTAGCCAGTAGACATTAAAGACCAACCACATAGCCTAACCTCCTTTCAACTTCTGTTAACAGGGGTATTAAAAAGACATTCCTGAAAAATCAGCTGAAAACCACTAGGTAATAAACTCCCTACTTAAAAGGTGGATAGGTGTAAATTCCACACGTAGGCCTTTTCATCTAGGAAGCCAGTTGCTTGGAGATCAGATGTTTTAAATGAATTGCGGAGCTGATGTCACTTTTCAGTCAATAGAGACTGCCACTATTTGGAGGATCAAATACTTACATGTGAGGATGTAAAGCAAATAGATAGGTCCTGATTCTGCCAGGGCAGCTGCAGAGAGATGCTTGTCATTGTGCAAAGCCCTGGTGAAATCAATGATACTTACTTGCCTGTTTCTTCTCCATCAGCAGGCTCTTAGTTTGGTATTTTGGAGTTGAGAGCACTAAAGGGTTTAAATGCTTAAGGCAGGATTTTTAACATCACTAGAGCTCACCAATTTCTGATCTTACTACAGATGAATAACAGTGTTTTCTCTTGTCCTAGCCACAGGGTTTGTTTGGCCAAAGGTGGTGATAACAATTACGGATCCAATTTGCACATGGTTTTAGTTGATTGCAGTAATTGTTGTAGGCTCCCTTCTATAGGTCTGGTCTTGGGATCAGTCCTGGTTCTCTTACTGCCCTCTTTACCCCTGGGAATTGTAGCTAGCTGTTCATGCAGAGTCTTTGGCATATTGACCTCAAAATAAATAAATAAAAATTAAAAAAAAAAAAAATCTGTATTTGCTGACACAGTCCAGCTTGCTTATCTTCAAGTCTTATTTATTTCAATTGAGACTGGACGCAGATTAGACCCTCTTCCACAAGTACAAAAAAAGCTGCAAAGTCTACTCACTAAAAAAAAAAATAAATAAATCTATCCAAATTAAGGAAAAGCATTAAAAAAGAGAGAAGCATCTCCTGGTGGCTAACATGACTCATGATAACAAATGTGGTGGATCTTTTTCTTCCTTTATTGCAAGCTTGGGCATAAATCGAGGTGTCCAATGCCACTTTTCAGAAGTGTTGAACACCTGCTGTGTCTGCTGAAGTCAGTGAGACCTGCAGCTGCTCACACCACGTTTTATATACGGGTGGCTGAGTCTGTGCAAAGCAGGACTGTAACAGCCACCTCCGCAGCGAGTGGGAGGCAAAACAGTCAGTACTTGGAAAACCTCTGGTTAAATAAGAGATAAAGTGACTTTAAAAGCTTTGCAGATATAGATTTTTTTTTCCCCATGGTACAACTTGCAAGTCGAAAAAATATCATCTAAGTGCTCTACAAGGCTATTCGTATGATCTACTGCTTGTCAATACAGTAAGACTGGACTTCTGTCCTAACTCTCAAGGAAGTTGACTGCTAAGGGATTAGTATTACCAAAATACATTTATTCATGCTTACTCAGTTTTAGCTTGCAATCTTTCCATTTAATATGATTTTTTACGTATCATTTCAGGTTTGTTTCCCCTACCAATCTCACAGCTTGGTGAAAATATACTCTAGAATTTTTATAGAGAAAAATGTAGATCAGTCCTTAAATAACTACCTAAAAATTTCATTACCTACCATAATTGTGGATGACAGTGATTATCTGGGCAACTTCTTTTAAATTTAAACCCTGAATCAGACACATAGAGAAGCTCTAAAAAAAAAAAAAAACTATTCTATGCCTTTTTTTAAATAGAAAAACTTTTGCTCCACCCATGCTTCTCCTTCCTTTTGTAATGAATGCAGAAATATAAGCAGGGAACCTTTCATTTTAAAGGAGACAAAGATTGAGATGTTAGCCTTTATATTGCAGAATAAATTACTGAAATGTAAATCAAAACTCTCAGTCAAGCAGAAAATCCCTTATCGTTTTTTAAGTGTCAGTGAGTATTTCACTGGTGTTAGCCTCATATCTCACTACCCTTTAATGTTTTGGCATTACTGACAAAAAGGGACTTCCCAATATTTGTGAGAGGTAGAAGAAAATGAAGATTGCAAACATATTTTTTGCATGTATTTACACTTTAGGAAGGTGCCACCTGAAATACTAGACTTTCTTAGCTCTTTAACAGGCGAGTATCAAATGGTCCTAGGGTATAGAAGAATAAACCTCGTATTCAGCCCATAGCCATGACTTCCTCTGTACAGTACTTTTAAAAGCCCTGTATAAAAGAACACTGTGAACAGTTCTACCATTTCCAATATATATATATATATTCATATTATAATTGTCTCTGCTTTGTGAGATAATTTCCCAGCTGATGATTCTCACGTTGTGGGTGGAGATGTAGCTGCTGTCCAAAATTAACTAATCCAAGAACAGCTAAATACCATGACACTCTGTTGATTTAAATAGGCTGTGGATCATACAGGGATCATGGATAGAGATCTTACATAGCTTCTCGATTTGGCCAAAACCTAGGCATACTTCACACGAGTACATTTAGGGAACCTGAGGGCTGTGGGTAGAAATGGGAGGTCAGTTCTCAAAATCAGACATCTGGCTGCATCTATACCAGAAGAGCAAATGGGGTTACAGCCTGTTCTCTGGCTCTGAAAAGGAGCTTGCTTTCATGCGGGTAACCTCTCTTTGCTCACCCCTATGCCCTCGGTGGCATCCCCTGAGCCAGTCAGGCAATGTCTGGGACATGACTAGCTGGTTCCAAGCTGAAATACTGCCAGGGAGCATGCTGGTAATGAAACAGGGTGTGCAACTGCAAGGCAGTTTTCAAGTGTGAGCAGTAGTCTTGCTTATTCATTAGTATAGAAAAGCCTGTAAATGTTCCTTTCCTGTGTAACAGTCTATAAGAGCATAAGCTTAGAAGATACAGAGATTTTTCATGCAATCAGATCAGATGCCCACATACTCTAATATCCTGCCTTGGTAGCTCTAAACAGTTACCCAGAAGACATAATAAAATAGCAATAAATATATAATGCTATAATTTGCATTACTCTCCCCTGCCTAATCTCATCTCAAATCCCTACATATAAAAATATAGAGAAGAAATCTGAGTACAGTCATTTACAGCAATGGCATTTTGGACAAGCACAATTTTTTTCTTCCCCTTTTGGTGTCTAACCTATCTTTTCCATAATTTACCCATAGATTGAAGGTAAAAATTAACTGTCAACATGCATTGTTTAGAGACAGCAAACAAGGGATTTGTTGAAATTTTTGCTTCTAAATTTGGGTGCACTTAAGGGCTTAACATTTGATTCCAAAAGCAAAACCATTGAGAAGAATGTTTCATGTATATATATATGCATTTATATACACACTATGAAGGCACTATGAAATACTGGGAGGAAAAGAGAAAAAGAGTAGGAGAGAGATTTTGACTAGGACAAAAATGAGTCCCCTATTTATGCTATATTAGATTTTGTGTCTAACTTGTGACTTGGTGACTATTGAAATTATGCTCAATGAAGCTCATTCAGTTCACTGAATTCACAGAAAGTATCTGTTGTTCATCTTGTCTTAATTTTAATTTGTAGCAGGAACATGTGATTCTTAGGACTATTTAAACTCATTTGCCTTAAAGAGAGAATAAATAAGAGATCAGAATAACACAGGCTAACTATAAAACCTAAAGCAATCCTGACTGCGGTAAGCTGTGCCCTTAGTTTCTGCATGGAGTCCATTTCATTGCAGTCAAACCATCTCAGGCCAGGTTGAAATGCTAAAATCCTTCACTCTGTGGGTCCTTCTTATTCACCTCAGCACAAAATCAGAAAGTCTCCTGCAAGCTCATTCCCAGTGTTTTGGTCCCAAACTCAACAAAAATCCACAAGAGCCTTCCTAATGATTTCAGCAAATATTGGATTGGCCCTTACTTTAAATGCACATATTTGTTTTTCTCTTTCTGATTATAGTGAGTATTTCACAATCACAAAGAAATGGTGTATTCCAGCTTGCTCTGGCTATGTGCCATTTGGAGGCATTTCTCCCCATTTTTCAGAGCAGATTATAGAGCACACAGAGATCATTACACAGAAGCTCTAAAATAAATCCCACCCTACTTTTCTGTCTCCTTCAGGTTGGCAGTCTCTCTCCCTTTCTTGTCATTATATATTATAGTTTGCTTCCGTTAAGGGCCAATACAAAGTCATGGCTGGCAACCGAGCTGCTCAGTGGCTGCAGAGCTCAGTAGTTTTGGATAGTTTTCCTGGCTCTCCTAATGATTTGTTGTGTGATTTTGGGCAGGTTCCTCCTTGACTCTGCTTATCCATTTGTCCAGAGTAATAGACATCATTAATCATCACTGTAAACTCTTCTGAGGACTACAGATGAAAAGTGCTCATTATTAATGCTATTCATTTATAAGATATATATATATATTTTCTTTTGAAATGCTTAACATAACTTCACTGTTGCATTTGATAAGGGCTGGAAAAGTTTTTTGTTTGTTTTGTTTTGTTTTCAAATCTGTCAGAAGAACAGATTCCTAGAGGTAGGAAATTTTACATGACAGCTTCTAGTCTTCTACACATATCTAATCCGTATACTACTTTGAATTAAATTTCTGTATAAAACACTTGTCTGTGCCCAAAGTTTGCATTTATTTTATTTCCTAGACAATTGTTCTTTTTTTTTTTTCAAATTACATCTTCCTACATCTTTTTTAAGTAGGACTTTGTTTACAATTATAAATTTCCTCTTTGCCTTTCAACTCATGATTTAAAATGGCAAATAAATTTGCAGACTACAAGCAATGACTTGCTTTTCTCCTTTATCCCGCTGAAAACCACATGATCCAGAGAGAAATGGCAATCTAACAAGAAGAGAAATCCAGAGCCATAACACACTGAAATCCAGGCCAACCATCTTTGACTTCCATGATTAAGACACTTTTAATGAGAGACTGCCTCAGCCGTAGCCAATGTCAATCAAATCATCACTGCTGTAGTTTTGTTGCTTTCAGTTACACAGAAAACAGGGCTCGATGGTTTAAATTCAGGGTCTGTGTTAGCGCTCACTATCTTTAAACTCTGTCTGTTAACTGTTTTGTAAAATTGTTAATTTTCCTTTTCCTCTCTCCCCACTTATCCCCCCAGTGCAACGTTAAATGTCGATGCGCAGCCTTAATTGGTTTAGTCGCAAGAAGATAATCTTTTTTTCCTCCTTTCTCACTGTTGCCTGTTAGCTTAAAGGCTTTTTAGCTGAAGGTTGATAATTATCACAGAGAAGAAACTAGCACATCAGGAGTTCATTTTCCATCTTAGCACTTGTGGTGCTCCTTTGAACTCCCCTCGCCAAACCCACGTTCCCACTTTGTCACTTTCCTCCCTCCATCATAAAAAGGTCTCGGCAGCCGGCGGCTCCAGCCTTTGCTGGCGGGCAGCGGGAATTGCTTCTCCCGCACGCTCCTCCAGGATGGACAAATTGCACGAGACGTTGATAAATATGGAAGACGCTTTGGGTTCGGAGCACTCCGTCTGCTTATCTTCCTGGGACTGGAAAAACGCTGCCGGGGCTTTTGAGCTGCACCCCGTCTCCTCTCCGCACAGCTTGTCCCCGACGCCGTCTTTCGAGTCCTACTCCTCGTCCCCCTGCCCGGCAGCGGCGGAGACCCCCTACAGTGGCGGCAGCCTGGTGGGATACGGCCTGGTGGACTTCCCCCCGGCCTACCTGCCCAGCCCCGGGCAGGCCCGGCTGCCCAAGGGCACCAAGGTGCGGATGTCGGCCCAGCGCCGAAGGAAGGCCAGCGAAAGGGAGAAGCTGCGGATGAGGACCCTGGCCGATGCGCTGCACACACTGCGCAACTACCTGCCCCCCGCCTACAGCCAGCGGGGCCAGCCCCTCACCAAAATACAGACCCTGAAGTACACCATCAAGTACATCAGCGAACTGACGGAGCTCCTCAACAGCGTCAAGCGGGCGTAGACCCCACCTGGAACGCCTGCCCTGGCACCCCCAGGCTCTGCTGTGGAAGAGCCTTTACAAAAAACAAAACAACAAACCCTGCAAAATTTCTTCCTCACCAGTGTATTGTGACACAGGGTGCCAGAGGAGCAAGAGGGAGGGAGAGCGAGGGTCACTGGTGTACATAGGACGCAATGCTGGAAGGTGATGTAGGGTTGCCTAAAAGCTGAGCTGCAAGTTGCTGAGATGGAAGTTTGGCTTTCTGCTTTTTTCATTTCTTATGTTTTTGTTGTTGTTGTTGTTTGTTTGTTTTGTTTTAATAATAACCTTCTGAGAAATTTTAAACCTAGTTTGATACTAAAGTCAAAACAGAAAACCAACTGAGCTTCCTAGGATTTACATATCACTGTTCTGACTGATCTGTTTAATGAGGACAATGGTAAATCCATAGGTTTCAAAATGAATTTTTAAAAAGTAAATAACAAGAACTATATAGGGATAATTGTATTGATTTGTAGGCACTTTAATGTTAGGATGAGGAAGAACATGTATAGCTAGTTCAAGCATTGTCTATTTATCCAAGTTTCTGCTGTACCTAAAAATCAAGAAACAAAGTAATAGTAAGAACATCTTTGCTCGTAAACAAATAAATATCAGTGTCAGAGTCTGCATCTTGTATTATATATCTGGTAGATAAGTAAAATCTAAGAATGACTGAGTACTGAAACTGAAATATAAGCAAGCTGTTATTTTGTGTAGATAAATTGCTGTTAAATTCTATCTTCTGTATTAATATATACAGAAACATATCATATTTCTGTATTTAATCTATAAAAACTCTTTGCTTTAATGTCTGATAAATTGTGGAAGACATTTTTACTTCAAATTCCTAGAACAAATAAGGCTGAGTTGCGTTCCTCCTCTTCCTTCTCTCTGGCATGACATAAATTGATTCGGATAACAGAAACATGCAAAATGTTATCCTCAAGCTGTACTGAAACCTAGGAGGACTCTGGCAACCTTAATGTCACCTTATTAAAAGCTGTCACGTCAGCTGTTTCCTACAGCCAGTAACAGTCCTGTAAAACACACACATGAAACCTTCAAAAAAACAAACAAATGAGGACATAGTCCAAATCTTTAATTTCTTTGCCTTTTGTGTGACTGAGATTACACAGGTCTCAATACAGCAAAAATAAAGAAAAAAGGTTCGCTTTGTAAATCTCATTGCAGATTGATTAGAAAGACTTGGTTGCACTGAGACCAGCAATGCACAGAAAGGAGCAAAACCTGGGGCAGAGTTGGTACATTGCAGGGCTGAGCAGTGCAGAGCTAATTAAGGCAAATTAACCTTTTCTCCATGGGGAGATGTAAGGCACAGAGAGAGCAGCAGGCAGGAGGTAACAGGTTTGTCTCACCAGGACAGATCTATCAACACATCTGTGTGGGGCAGATGGTTTAAGCTCATGGATGCATCCTGTAGCAGAGCTCTGCAAAGCTAAAACTTTATTGCATCTTCCTCTTTTTTCTTTCTTCTTTCTGGTTGTTTGGAATAAATATAATTGGTTTTGTACACTTTTTCTCCCTTGCTCTACCTAAGCTGATTCAGTGCTCTTCTCACATGGTATGAGCATATTGGAGCAGTGTGAAACTCAGCTTTGTCTGAAAAAAGCTGCTAAGTTCAAATTTATGCAGGTGTCACTCAAGATATATCCACATTTAAGCATATCCACTATACTTCTGTTTTGTTTTAACCCATGTTATGTTTCTCACAAACTTTCAGGCTTCAGCAAGAATGTAAGTAATATAATTCTATAAAGCCCTATAACATTGTCAAACTAGAGAAAATTGTCTGCATATGTGAGATGGCAGCACTAATGTCACCACAGCATTCCTAACTATAAGCCTGTGCAACCAATCCAGATCCAAGCAGATGAAGTGCCTCGTAGGCAAGATCAGCCTGGGTTTTGTTTTGTGTTCAGTCCTCCTAATGTTTAAGGAAGTGAAATTGTACATTGGCCACAGTATCTTGCACAGAACCAGAATGGAGAGCTTGATCCTGAGTCCTTTAACAAAGACTGTCACTGTAGCTGACAGCTGTAAAGGGGTACCTGCTCACTGATTCTGGCAAACAACAAGCAGATGCACAGAGGATCATCGTCATCCTGGTTGTAGACCATCATAATTCACAAGTACACTGGTTTGATAGATTGTCTCTGCTTGGGAAGTCTTTTAACCTTGTTCCTTAAATCTTCCACACCTGGAACTACAAGTAACAACTGTGCATTTCAGATCTTCAGTTAAGGAAGCCTGCAGGGTTGTGCTTAAAGTAAAGGAACAGGGAGGTGACAGGATCCACTTTTATTGCTAGTTTATCTATAGCCTTGGCTGGTTAACCAGCATTGCTGCCTCAGTTTACTTAACTGTAAAGGAAGACACTGATAGCTAATGGCTTCAGAAGGCTGCTGCTCATAAACAAAACTAATGCAGCATGCAGAAAGTTTGTCCCGGTAGCCTACAGATTTGAGGAGTGGCTCAGGGCTGGCATTTCCTACCTGCCCCCACCTCAGCTCCAGGAAAGTGGCAGCTGAAGGCCCTGAAAAAAACAGGCCGTAGCTCGCTAGGTGTCTGCAGAGTCCCTCTCTCCTTTCAAGTCCAAGGTGGAACGACATCTGTAAGTGACCACAAAGGCAAGGCATCTGAGTTTCAGAAGGACCACTTTACTACTTCTGTGCTGGTGAACAGGCCTTGCCAAAAGTCCAGTGTCTACTGCCATACCATTAACTACTTTGAGCTCACAGCACAAGGTGGCTCTATCTAAAGTGCCCTTAGGGAACAGGCCTTGGTCTGTCCTAAATTATTCCCTGCATTGCAATAGGACCAAGGTCCATGTCCAACATTGGATTAGTTTACTAACATATATTTTACTCTTGCACTTTAGATTTGTTGGCACGGACAGAGTTACTTCCCTTTCAGGGAACCTCTCCTTGCACCTGCATGTGAGGAGGAAGAAGTGACCAAGGCACAGGAGTAAGAGGGGTAGGCATGTTCAGTTCCCATCTGTAGGAGTGTAGCTATCAGGACAAGGGAGGTGATTCTCCCTCTGTACTTTGCTCTTGTAAGACCCCAGCTGGAGTACTGCATTCAGCTCTGGGGCCTCCAGCACAAGAAGGACATGGACATATTAGAGAGAGTCTGGAGGAGGGCCACAAAGATGATCAAAGGGCTGGAGCACCTCTCCTGTGAAGACAGAGGGTTGGTGGTGTTCAGCCTGGAGAAGAAAAGGCTCCAAGGAGACCTTATAGCGGCCTTTCAGTACCTAAAGGGGGCCTACAGGAAAGCTGGGGAGGGACTCTTTGTCAGAGACTGCAGCAATAGGACAAGGGGTAATGGCTTTAAACTGAAAGAGGGTAGATTTAGATTGGATATAAGGAAGAAATTCTTTACTCAGAGGGTGGTGAGGCACTGAACAGGTTACCCAGAGAAGCTGTGTATGTCACATCCCTGGAAGCATTCAAGGCCAGGTTGGATGGGGCTTTGGACAACCTGGTCTAGTGGGAGGTGTCCCTGCCCATGGCAGGGGGCTTGGAACTAGGTGATCTTTAAGGCCCATTCCAACCCAAACTATTTCTGTGATTCTTTGACCCAGATTTCCTAGGATCTGCTAGGTTTGCTCTGCATGACATAGAGCATTTCTCTAACTCTCTCCTTTTGTAATTCTTCTCCTTGGCATATACATTTCACTGAATGTGAATAGATAGTCTGAATTGTTATATCCATGATGGTACAAATCCTGCTATTAAGGTTTTTTATTTTTATTTATTTTTTTAAATAAAATGGAACACAGTCAAGGTTACTTCTATTTTCCATTTCCTTTATGCCCAGAGATTTAGGATAGTTATTTGGTGTGAAAGAGACCGGGTTTTAAGTCCCGTATGAGGGTATAAGATCTAACTTCCAGGGCTGTATGTGAAGCCCATGAAGCTGTATTGAAGTCCAATAGCAAACCCCCAATAATCCATAAAACAGAGGCCAAACAGTAGAACCTCTTACAGTCTGAAAAAGTTGCAAGAGACAGAACTAGAAAACATCTTTCACATACAAGGATCATAACATATGTTAAGAATCTAGGTGGAAATAAAGCTACATTAGTAGTAGCCCAGAAATCACTGAAAACCCACGGCTGATGAATTAAATTATATTCTGCCTAAGGGAGAGTTGTTTACCATGCTAAAGGGAAAGATACAGGAGAATGAAACGTGATCAGTCAATGAATTGAAGTCTTCGGGCACCAAGATCTCTCCCAAGTCATACTTTTGAGTTTTTCAAGCTAGAGTATCATTGAAGTTTGTTCACTAACACAGGGAGCAGAAAACAGGTGCTAAAAGAAGGAGATGGAGGAGGGAAAAAACAAACAAACAAAAAAAAACACAACAAACCCCCAAACCTCCACCACAAAAACCATTTTCTACTGAATTAACAATTTTCTTATGCAAGAAATTGGTACACGGAATCGTACTTCATGAGTGATACTAATCTGTTGTACTTTAAGCCTCAGAATAAGTGCTCAAACACAAAAGAAAACAAATGAAGAACATTCCAAAAATGCTTCAGTTAATTCATTTCTGTAGAAGACTTTACAATTTTGGAAAAGCCTTGAGATAGAAGCCTGACAACAAACAAAAACTATTGAACAGTTGGTTGAACAGTTTACTATGATACCATTGTACTAGTAGTTATTTTGACTTTTAACAAGTGCTCCTATACCTTTAAAAGAAAGATAAATGAGAGGCATCAAATCATGGGCAAGAAGGCAGGACCTGACTGTCTGCTTTTCTGAGCTGCTCTTTGTGTTCAGAGCTGTGCTCTTTTCTCTGTTCTAGGTGAATTGCTGAGGGGGTACCAGGTGTGATCTCAGAGCCAGCATCCTTGGAAAGTTTCACAGCCCAGAGAAGAGATGCACTTTCTCCCCACACCTACTCTAACCCCTTTATTGGGGCAGAATTACATAGAACAGAGGAGGCAGTTACATGTAATGGATTTTATACAAGTCCTTTGGTGCCATCAGAGTTAGTACTGCCAAAGGGATTTGTATGAGAATAGGCTTTTGGTTTCTTCTTGTATCCTGGAGACCAGTGGCTATTCTGGTGCAGCTAGAAGTATACAATAGTGTTTTGTTTAGTAGAGAGCTCATCTGCAAAAAGGAGGAAGTCTAGTAGTTAGGGTGTCAGTCCACTTGCAATTCCATTCTCCAACCCAGGCTTTCCATTTGAGATCAGGAGAGGGGCAACATCTCTGCCTACCCTATGAACAGGGTGCAGCATGGTGTTGACTTTGCTGATACACACTGAAGATGACAAGGAGGTCAAATTCCCTCTTGGTGGAAAGAGTAAGTATACCTCAGAGAGAATATTCCTCAGTGGTTAAAAGACTGCACTTGGAATAAGGTCTCCAGCAAACTCTGGCTCAGTGAGCAGTAGAACAGGGGGGGAGCCCAGGGGCGCCTGCCCCCACACAGCACTTTGATATTCTAAACTGAGAAGCACCACATAGGTGCCAAGAAGTTTTATGGTTACACATTTGGGCTGCACATAGGTGTGTTTGAGAGGAAGAAAGCATCTTGCAAAGCATCTAGTTCCTCAGGGGAACTCCAGCTCTGCCTGGCAGAAAGTTATACATATATATATGTGTATAAAACAAATATTTATGTATATAAGTACATGTGCACCCCAGCTTCTGAGGATCCAAGTATCTGACTATTTTACTCTAACTTATCATAAATGCGGAAAATAACATTCAGGGCTGTAAAAGATAGGAAAAAAACAGTCATGGAGAAGAGACCCAGCTCCCAATAAAGCAGCTTGGCTGCACCCAGTTAGAAAAACTGGGTCCCTCTGAAAACCCTCCCTGGACAAGCTTCTGACTTTTTGCTTCGTTACATAAGATGAGCCTAGGCTTGCTCTCTTATCACTATATGTTCTGTGATACCAAGTACTGTAAGGAGACTGATTCAGCTTGCTTATGCTTTAAAGCATTTCATTCAAAGTATTTGGGAATCTGTTTAATGTGGTGCTTAGGTGTTTCTGGACTCCCATGCCCAAACGAAAGTAAAACTTGTGTTGAAGTGTTAAGCTGAAGACTATCAGATAGGCTTGTGGTAGAAACCAAAAGTTGAACCAAAGCTTCCCGGATCATTATTTTCCTCCAGATATAGGTGCATGACATTTATTCTACTGAAGACACTTAATTAGAATAAAAAGCAAAACAAATGTACCAAAATGAATTGGGCCAGAAAACAAGGGTCAGTTTTCTTAACCTTCCAATATTTAGTTAACAGTAAGTTGTTGCTGCTCCAAGAGACTAAAGTAGTACATAGCTTTAAAAACACTAGCCATGTCATTGAAGATATAGTACAGTAAAAGTTAGAACTGTTTCTATCAGCAGCCAGATAGAATGTGGCTATATAAGTAACACTGACTTATCACCATTTATTTCAAGTGGAAATATCTGTCTGCAGTAGACTTCCATTATAGCTTCTATTTCTTATAAAAACAAATCACACTAGACTTCTTTTCCCTTAGATTTTTATCATTCACCTGTTGAAATTGTAGGAGACATTAAGCATAAACAAAGAAGATTGATCTCCTTTCAACTTGTGTTAACAGGGATATAAAAATAACATCTCAAATACCGGTGGAAAAGCATGTGGTCATAAAATATCCACTTAAAAGGCAAAGAGGTGTTGATTCAACACTTGATTTTTTTTTTTTTTAAATATATAAAACCAGGAAGGTGCTTACTGAGTTCTAGTAAACAGACACCTCTGAGGAAGAGAGAGTACTACTGTCATGTTGTCTCTAAAATATTTTGCTGATATTGAAGTGGATATTGTGTCTCACATACTGTTGTAAAATCTGACAAGGTTTACATGAATCCTAGTTCAGCCATGGAAAGGAATCTTCCTTGAATTTTCAAGGAAGAAAATAAAGGACCATCTATTAACAATTCTCATTTTGCAAAATGACAGTAAGCAGAGTTTCTAGAAAGACTGAAGAGTAGAGGTGAAGTTTTACTGGGCATCATCTAGCTTTTCAACAGCTCCTAAATCCCTGTCAATATGGAGAATCTCAAGATAGTGACTAATTGGGGGTAGGGGGGCAGGACATGACTCCATAGATGAAAGATTTTAAATACTGCATTTATATGAAGTGATTTCACCCTTGAGTCTTAGTTTGAAGAAAGGTATCAAACCCAGGAAGCCAAAGCAGAAACTGAGTTAACAATATTAAAACAGACTGCCCTACCTGATGCTTGGTTCTCACATCAGTTCCTAGTTATTACATTTTTCCTCCTCACCCCTGCACAGCTGTAAGAAGGCAGAAGGTGGCTCAGGCTACCCAAGACAGCCCACACTGTGCTAGTAGATCACTGTCATGGCAAATGAAAGTTGCAGCTCCTCTATCTGGAGAAAACACTGCATACCAGGCTTATTTCTTGGGAGACAATCAGCATGATATAAGACATACAGGGAAATCACCATACCACTTAAAGTGTCCATAGTTATGTTCTGTTAGGTCCAAAACCCTAGCAGTATAGTATAGATGTGTCCTGTGAACTCTCAATAGTTTGTGCCCACAGACTGAGCAATAGCTGGTGCTTAAGCCATTTGGTTAACGTAGGGGAAAGCACTAAGCACAGAGTCACTGGCCTGTCAAGTCTCCCGTCAGGCTTATATATTTTGCGTTTTCCTTTATTCCCTTGCTGGCACTTGCATCTCATTCCTCAGTATCATAGCTCCATGACTTTAGTCTTCACCTACCACAGCAGTAACAAGACTCCTTTAACATTGTGGCTTCCTCTGTTGGAGAACAGTCTTGAGGCACAGCTAGTGATTTTACACATCCCTCATCATGAGGCCCACAAAGATTTTTCCAGAAAGAAAAATAAAACATAGCAACTACAGATACACTTAGCAGGGAACTGGAAGACAGACTAGACTTTCAAAACATGAACTTGAAATTATAGCAAACTGTTTAATGGGATTTCTATACAGGTAGCAGCAGAGCTACAAATCTTTAGATACTGTGTTTTTCTTCACAAGGTGCTAATAGACTCATGAAAAAAGTTTCTTGCTCAGTGTATCTGTCACAGAAATCCCCTGTAGTAGAATTTCATTTAATATAAAGTTAAAAAGCAAACATTGCGCACCCATTATTGTATCTTTAGCCCTAAGCAATAATGATTCATGATAAGCAATAGCTTTCCTTAGAACAGGAAAATAAAGTACTGAATCCAAACTGTTTTCATTTCACTGTTCAGATGCAGAGAAGAAATGAAGAATTTTCCCACTCATTAAAAAAAGAGGACAGGATGATCTGGCAGGAGCACCTACACATCATGCTTTCTAACAAAGAATCCTTAACATTTTTGTAGGTAAAGTCCATGTATTATTATTACTACTATTGCTATAAGTCTCCACTAAAAGCTTTTTT
>VXAA01004401.1:64689-77825 GCA_013399115.1 Anseranas semipalmata | reverse complement strand
CCCCCCAAAAAAAAATCAATTGTAAAGACAAAGTTTACTGTGCTCCAAGATACTGGATTTTACCCCAGAAACAAGGTTTATCCCCAGCTAGCTTGTTTTCCTGTTGATTCCTTTTGAAATTCCCCTGTCTGATGAATTTTTAATTTTACAAGGAGTTTGTCTGAAAAGCACCGTTATTTATATAGTATCCACTAATGATTGTAATAATAAATAAAACCATGATCAGGAAGTCAGCACTTAAGTATTGCATAGCACATCATGTTTATTATTGCTGGATTGGCGACCATTAAAATTATGCCTATTTTCTCTGTGCAGTTAATATTTACAATATTACAAAAAGGTTATTACACTTTTCCAGAACTTGATTTTAGGTATCACTAGGTAAGTGCCTGAGATTTCCTCTAGATTGCATGAAGTCTACCTGACATTTAAAGCAGATTTACACTGCTGATAAACCCATTACATCAATTCTATGTTAGGTGTCCAGGTTGCTTATGCTTTTCTACTCCAAACAGTCTCTTGCCATGTTTCCATTAATCCTTCACCCTGCCGATAGTCACATGCATGTTGAGGTTATGGGGTAAAGCAGCATGCTGGCGGTGTCTTGTTCAGTTTTTGCAGTTTTAACAGGGTCATGGTGACTGGCAACCACATGCTGGAGCGGAAGGAGAATTACAGTAGTCCTGCTAAAACTCAGCCTTATCACAGCAGTACTGAAAGCATTACCCATCTAGCTTACCTGCACAGCCACTGTCTGCTTGTTTTCTTATTTTTCTGTTTTTACCAGTCAACTGTAGATCAATTCCTAGATACATTTACTTTTATGTTTTTATGTTTGTTTAATTTCTTTTGTTATGTAGCATGTCTTGGACCATAATTATGACTCTGGGCAATAAAATAACACAAATCCAAGATGATTTATATATATATATATATATATATATGTATAGGTTTATAGTCAAGCCTAAGTTATCAGCTGACTTAAGTAAGAAGCAAGAAGTTTTTCTGTCCCAGTTTTCTAAATTTCTAAAGAATTTTGAAATCAAAAAGACTTTACTCAAACTCTATGGCCAAAAATGACAAGGATGACAAAGTTTTCCTTCTGGCCTTTTCATTTGTATCAGGGTAAGAAGAGGAAGAAATGATGTAGCACTAGGCACTCTTTCAGGGCTAACAACTGTGTGGAAGCACGTGCCCTTTAATTTACTAATATCAGCATGTCTAAATGTTGTCAGCCTTTTGTCTGGTAAGTGATACTTCTACGACAGCAAGTAGTAACTGAGTGGTAGGGTCAGGTCATGTAGTGTCATGACCCTTGGATTAAGAAGCAAAGGAGGTCTGTACAATCTAATATGGCTATATCTCAACTGTATTTTGAAAACTATTTTGACTGCATATTTTGAAGGTAAAAATGCATGAGAAATAAAATTCAAGTCACAGTGCTCCTCAGATTAGGTAATAGATAACTCCTTGCTAATAGGAAGAATAAAACTGAGAGAGATTTTGCAGTCTCATCCTTGTAAAGTGACCCTTGTAAAATGTCCACCAGAAAATTTATTACGCATTTTCTTCATAGGGTTGCAATACAGAATAATAGTTATTCAGTGGACTACCCTATCTGTCTCACTCTATATCCTCCTCCTCCCGTGAATCTGTTCCTAGACAGTGTGTTTATATGCTAGGCTAATTCAAATATTTTCCATGTAAAAAATAAATAAATGAGGAGACAGCAAATACACACTTCATCTGCAAGCAATATCTGCAAGAACAGACACATTAGATAGAATGAGGCCATTAACTAGAACTCAGCAACTTAGGCTGGGCTGTCTCTGCTGTAAGATATGACTCCTCTGGGGATATGAATGATTTCCTAAATAATCACTGACTGGATTTTCAGCTAGGCACAGTCCTGCTCTGGGAGTACAGTACAGCTAAGATCCCCGGAGAGTCAGGAAGCCATCTGTCTCAGAGTTATGGGTGGCTTTCTTAGGGCTTCCCCCTATTCAGGGGCACTAGTTATGATTATCATTTTAGCTGACAACTGTCAGATTAAACAAAGGACTGGCAGGTTTGAAAGGAAAAATGTCCTGTGTTAAAGTTTTATAAGTCATTCTATGATAGTCCTTTCTTCTCTGAATAGGGTACAGAAGGAGATTTTAAACAAGCCACCCCCGAGGAGTGTCAACCATGACCATACTGCATGGTGAAGTGCATGGTGTTTTGCACACACTGCACACATGAATCCATGCATCCACCCTACCTTCTTCCTGGTTGTGCTTTCTGCATGTCATCCCCTTCAGAGTGATGGTTCAAGGGCAGTGAATGCCACCCTCTAAACCAGGACCATAACCTATGGAGTTAGGTATGAGATTTCCTATAATTGGGAATACCATTTTGAAAGTTTGGCTGCATCAGCTTGGCTCAATAAAACTGAGGCAAATTAAGCCAAAGAGTTACACCAGGAAGTAATCTGGCCCTTGAAGTCCAGTTAGAATTTGAGAATAGGAATTTATGTGCAGTGGAGAACAGTCTGTGGAAATGTCTGGAACCAAATGCAAAGCAATTTAGATTACTGTGATAGTACAAAAGCGCTTTGTGTAGACAATTTAAGACATCTGCCCATGGTCCAGACATCTGTGTGCAATGAATACCATTTTTGAGCTAGCTTTTTATCATTCCATGATGTCCATTAATAATTGCTGCCCCTGTACAACCCTGTCTTTGTCTATATGTAGTTATATATGGTTACTTGACATCTGTAATAAGCAAGGGAAGAATTACTTGTTCTTAAATTGAAAATACAATCTGTGATCTAGTTCTATTTCAAATATAGACAACAGATTTTACTGTTCCCTCCCATTCTCTTTGTCTGTATTTGAAGATGCTATTGCACATTCACATCCCTCAAAGTAATGGACACATAAACTAGTTCCTGTCGTGCAGATGGGTTACACAGATATAATCCTCTTGTATTTTTAGCTCATCTTCAGTTTCAATCTTCCTGTGATGCTGAAGAACCTGAAACACTCAGGCCTGTGGTCAGAAGCCATGCTTCTTCTCTTCCTACAGGCATGCAGATTTCTTTTCTTTTCTTTCATCACTTCAAATACTTCTTTGGTTGTATAGTCACTATTTTGCTCATTTGTAATCCTATCTATTCTCTTATTTGTGTAAAGTCTCCGAGATTCTACAACATCATTTATTTATCTAAAACTAAGTCTTAGGTTGTTATAAGGAGGAAGTAAATTTTCTTTGGTGCAAGACTGTGCACCAGTCTGAATTAGAATCTGTAGCAATAGAAATAGCAAGTGAAAATAGTGTGTCATCTCCAGCAAATAAACAGATTTGTTCTGTCTGTTCAGGTAATCCCATACAGTGTCTTATTAGCAGCCAAAATGAAGCAATACAGAACCAAGAGAAGAGTGATCTTTGCAGAGTATCTTTATAAAATCTAATTTGTAAGTCTAATTGTAATTTATTTAAATACAGTTTTATGCTTGTTTATTGAAGTCTCTAAGGTTTTTTGTTGTAGTCTTGAATGGATAATAACTTGATTTTATTTGATTTCAGTGACCTTTAGAGTAGGCTCTCAAAGCTTGGAGGATGAGGTTCCCTGTGTTCCCAGCACACTGAAAACATTGAATTTATTTATTTATTTATTATTATTGATTGGTTTATTTAGAAATTTGGAAGTGTATTCAATTGCATCAGTGTTTATCTACATTGCTCTGCTGGTAGAACTCCATATCGCCTCTGGGGAAGAAGAAAAGTTCAAATTCAGATGACGCATCTCCTCTCCCCCGAACAGGCAGGCATCCAGTGTTAAGTTAAAGGTCTCACAGTACTTTTCATAATGGTTGGGGGGACAGCTTTGGCTTTTTGCCAGAAATAATGTCTTCTGTGGAAACAGATTCTAATCATAAAGAGTCCAGCGATGAATGATCTTTATGCAGGACCATGAATATCCCCATTTAGTGTGATGAATTGTGTAAAGAAATACCAACAGTCTCTGGTATATGGAGACTACCCTGTGAATAAGGTCAGGGAAGCAAAACAAAATGGGCATAACCTCCACTGCAACTCCACAGCAGTCTGTGGGAAAGAGTATGACAAAGAAAAACAATGCTAACTCTTCTTAGCTCTGCTTCTTTTCTTTTCCCCCCTTCTTCACCTTGTGCAATGAGACAAAACTAGAATTGTTGCACTGAATTAGAACATTATACTGAGATTGGGAGCGTCTACTTCAAAGTTTCCAAGTGTTTTTGGAAGTCTCATTAAACACATGTATCTATGTCTTCCATTCATAAACAGGGTTAATAATGTTTCGTAGAAGTGTTAGGCAAGATACAAAATAAGTTTGTAAATTGCTCATACACTACAGAATATGTGTACCAGAAAGGCCATGTAAGCATGGAAGATCACTTGTGTTTTACTGTAGCTGCATTATTTTAAATATAATCAGTCTGGATTTACATAGCCTTTGGGTAACTGCAGGGAAAATTGGCCCTAGATAAAGTATTTTACAAAGAAGACAGAAACTTGTGGCATAAGAAGATACTGCTCACATCTTTTTCTTTTTGGTGTTTCCTATACTCCTGTTGATTTGGCAATAAATGTCATCGAACATTCATCAATACCAGTAAAAAAAAAAAAAAAAGAATTATTTCCTGGTAATAAATTTGACATTTGTTTTACTTCCGAATAGAGATAAAGAGTAGAAATAATGAAATGCTTAGCAGAAGAGAAAGTTCTGCAGAAATTCAGTCTGGAAGTGTCTGGGAGCTTTGCTTCAGCTTGTTGGGCTGAAACCTCTTGAGGTTCTGTGGTATCATCTGGAGATTGTAGACTGAATGTCTCAAGTCACTGCTCCCCACTGAAGGCCAAATTTCCCTGCCAGACTTCACCATCTGCGACACACTCCAGTGTCTCAATGGGTAACAGTCTGCCCCACATCCTGGAAGATATCGCATGGCAAAAGGTTCCAGGCCATGGAGAACAGGAGATACTTAGCAACTGAACCATGGCTGCCACGAGGTACCTTAGTGGCCGATGACAGAATTCCAATTATACCAGCATTTCAAAGTTACATGGACACTTAGTAGTATGGCAGTTAGTTGTGGCAAGTTTTAATACTGATATTGCTGTCATCTTGCTGAAAGAATTTACTCTACAGTAATTAACAATTAGAGTTGAACGAGTCAGGGTGATGCCGTAATCCCAGGATGGATTAGGGCTGTGGAAGTCACCTTACCTGACACTAATCAGGACAACTATGAGCCATGCAGGCATAACAACAAATCATCTCTGAAGCCCATTTTGATTTGACCTGTTCAACTTGACTTATATACTAAGTTTTGCTTCTTAATTTCACTTTGCTGACAGAATAGACTTATTTGCTAAGATTTCAGAATTTGAGTCTAACAAAAAAAAAAAAAAAACAAAAAACAGAAATTGATCCTTATTGTTTTCGTATGAAAGCTCATTATTTTGTACTTAAAATGCCAACAGTTCTTTTTGCCTCCATTTCAAAAGGATCTGTTGAAACTCGTTCTTTTTGAAGAAATAACTATTTATCAAATAACTGACTATTAAATTATGATCTTACTCTCATCATAGAAAATTAGGAATTGTTTTTCTGAAACCAGTAAAGACCAAGTAGGACAAGATTAGTGTCTCATGGCCCATGATCTTTCTCCGTACAAGTTCTGGCTGTAATTTCATTATTTAGGTTGTAGAATGGATATAAAATTAGTGGTTCTTGTGGAGTTCAGGAGTACTTTTAGTGTAACTTAGTGAAAACACTTGTTTATTAGCTTTCAGGTTAGGCTATGCTTTGACTATGCATTGCCCACAGCGGCAGCATTGCCTTAATGTCTTCCCTGCTTGGCTCCCATGCTCTGGGTGAACCTTAATGTGTTCATGCTGCAAGGTGCTGCCTCCATAGGAGCATCACTTCAACTATTTATGGGACTATGTGATAGACTGAATCGGCCAACTGCATCACCTTTAGGAAGAAGCATATTTTTGCAGTTCTTAATCAGTGCTGGCACAACCAGACACAATGAGAGGAGGTGGCTTGTTTTTTACACGGGGAGGGATCATGTATGGAGATTGCATACTGCTACTTACAACACATCGTCAAACAATGTATTTTCAGCATGATAGATGTTTTGACTACTTCTGCCATTTAATGCAGGGAGGCAGGGTCTGGCAACACTGAAGAGTAGGGAGTGTGGTTTACATCTCCCTTGAACATAGACAACATGGGTGCAGTCAGAATGCTGAAGTGAGGCACCTGTAAAATGTGATTTGAGCATGGCATGTAACTGTGAGAGAGGCCTCCTGAAAATTGTGTTTTAGATGTTTCATATCTTTGTCTGTTCATAAAATGGCTATATGACCGTGCTGAAATTGCAGGTACATTTGCAAGCCTGAGTTTCTGATATCACCCAGCACAAGCAAGACTATCAGAAGATTCTTGACTCTAAGAGCAGGTGAAAGGCAGGGGGAAGAGCTGGCGAGTAGTGGCTTGACTCTTGTTTATGGTACAATTCCACACCATAAGCAACATATGCTATTCCAGAATTTAGACATATTATAGACAAGACTACTATGGCTTGAGAATAAAATCATGTTAGACTTAGCAATATGATTTAATTTTACATAAGCTGAAGGGAACCACCTTTCTATGTTATTTTTAAATTAAAGAACAGCACTCTGACATCAGTACAGAAGTACTGATGAAGCTCTTAAAACTATTTGTCAGCCTGATAATACCACAGCTTAGTCTGCTGGATGTTCCAGGACTGCCTTTAGAGCTCCTGTGTGTAGTGAGTGAATCCTGTACGTCTGCAAAGCACTTTGCTTTAAAGTCCTATGCAGCTTCTTTATAGCGCAGGACTGGAAAGCCACAGTGATGTTAAGCTGATTTTCTTTTGAGAAAGCACTATGTGCTTTGAATGTCTTCAGCTCCTTAAGGCAATGAGTGTTGTTTTTTCCTCTTGCAAGGCAAAGAGCAGTTGCTGGTGTTCAAGAAAGTATTAATAAAATAACAGATTCTGCTGCAACCATTTTAACTCATATATCTGAAAAATCCAGGGATTTGTGTTATAGGGATCATCCGGCAAATTTTCATGTTCCTGTAAGGGTCAAAGATCTCAGGTTTTGGCACTGTGTTAGAACCTTCATGATTCATCCAGATAAATATTTTACCAAGTTCTGTACTATTTATTGCATTTTTACAAGGAGGTGCTATAGTGCCATTAAACCCAAGCTCACTGTGGGATTCATATATCTTTCCATTAAGGAATCAGGTTGCTCCATAGCTGATTTATAATTGGCCCATCTGTTTTTACTTTGGTAATCCCAGCCTCATCAGATGCACTGCTTGCATCTGTGTTCATCTAGTATTTCCACATTCAAACTGGACATATAAATAGATGTTTGTTTCTAAAGGAAGCAGTTCTTAAAGCACCAGATTCTAATCACTGTCAGAAAATGGAGATGGCATTAAAAGGGCTTTTGATCAGGATAACTATTCACAGCTTTCTTTGTGCAAATGTTAAATGGTGCTATTTTGATTTGGTGGTATTCCAGATTTACTTGCAGTGATGTCCTGAAAATCTCAGGTCTGGGAAGAAGTTTATGAGTCCATAAATCCATGTACTTTATCTCCCACTATTACAGGCAATCCGCTATACAATCATTTTCATGAGCTGATTAAAACCCAATTCAAAACAATCACATTTTTTGCCCCTCAGACTCCTTAGTGAAAGAATGTTCCATATCTTTATTTCATATATGTTTGGAGATGTTCTAATTTTTATCCAGACTGTGTTCTTGAACAGTTTATATTGATTTGTTCTTGTACCAGTACAGCTCTTGAGCCTAAATTACTCTTACTCATTGATTTTATTTCTCATTTTTAGAGGGAGAAATCATGCTCACTGTTACTCCTCATTTTACAGATTGAAGCATCTTTCTCATCGCATCTCTTATGCTTGACTCTCCACTCCTCTGAACATCCAAGTAGCATCTATTCCAGTTTGACGTACTTTTCTGTAATATGGGTGATCATAACTGAATACAGATGAGGTTTCACTGGAATATATATGCTGATGCAAATGCTTCTCTATCGCTACTGAAAATATTGTGGTTATTTTTTATGGTCATGTTCTACCAATGGCTCATCATCATGCTGTGACCAATTACTGTGATGACATCTTTCTCTATTCTTACTAGTGATAACTATGAGCAGATGGATTCAGCAAAAGGCATATCTCCTTGGTGCATCTGAACTGCTGGATGTGAAATGGCTCCCAACTTTAAGCAGCACTAAACTTTATCATGTTATGCCCTGTTAATACAGCTGTATGAAATGGAGTTTTCAAAGAACTTCAAGAAAGGGCAGAGAAGCCCCACAAAAAAGGTATGTGCAGTGTGAAAAGTAAGCCAGTTACATGCACTTTTAACCATCATCACAGCCCATGTCCTGCTTGATCATTTTTGCTGGGCATTAGACTTGAGATTAGTTTCAAGCTGGGGTTTCAAAGATGTTAATGTTTTGGGTTCAGACAGATTTTTGGGTAGAAACTATAGAGCTTACCAAGTATAACACAACAGACCATTTTCAATCATCACTGTTTGACAGAAAATTAGGTAACAGCCAAAAAAAGGCTATGGTGAAACTGTGCTTTACAGCTGACAGCAATGGTCCAAAATGGGGACAAAGTTCTGAGCTTTTAATGCTCTATTTTTCCCAAACACATTAAGTAAACAGAGGATAGTAATGAAGAAGTAGTAGTTGTTTCATACACTCCAAAGGTTTTATTTGGCTAACCCAGACACACAAGAATTATATAGCTGCTTTCATTATTCATTAGAAGAACATGGTGAAATGCTTTCAGATGTAAATACCCTTACACCTCAATAATCAGAGCTATATGCCTATATAGCAATATTGATTCCTGGCCCGTTTTTCTTTTAAGTGTTGGAGGAAATCTTTGCAATTCTATCTTTTACCCACACAGCTGGTGACTGATGGCAAGTCGGGGAAACGGACATGTCGAGGACTTCAGAACTGAACAGAAATGCAAAGTAAGGACAAATCCCCAAAAGGTAAGAAGAGAAAGTTGAACTAGAAGAAAAAAGTATCGTAGATTTGAAAAGAAATAGAAGAAAAGAAGGTTTAAATGTATCAGATAAGCAAATTGAAACACTGTTATAACTTTCATACTGTTCCATTAATTTAGTATTACCTCACCTTCCAAACCCTAATTTTCATTTTTTTCTTTCTGTAGACCTGTCTGTATTAACCAATCTTCAGGATTTCTTCCTTTGTACTTGATTGTATCACATCTACCAAAATGAAGTTATGTGCCTGGACTGAGACTCCTGAGGGACTGCCTTAGTAACACCAAATAGCAATACAGTTGAAAACCAAGAAGAAAGACAGCAAAGGAGAAATAAAGAAGCAAAGGGAAGAGAAAGAAGGTTGAAGAGAAAAGGTCCCAACATTATTTTACTTCATCTTCCTTAGGAAAAAAANCAAAAACAAACCATAAACCCTCGATAAACCTGTAGGAGAAATGACAAGTTTACATATGGTCCTTCTTCACCATTCTTTACACATGTTTCTCCCTCTGGTAGAGCTTATCCTCTTTTACCTCTATAGCTATGCTTTCACACTAGTTTTTAAAAAGGAATAACATTGTAAAGCTCAGTGAATTTCTTGTAAGCAAAAATTCGGCTATGACAGGCAAGCTAGATTATATATCCAGTATATCCAGTGTGTAATTTCTGTATTAGTACACTGTGTAATGATAGCTGCTGCACTCAGCATTTCCACGTGAGTTGTCATTTATATATTGTGCTTCTGTGGCCCTACTTTTGACCTATTCTACTCGCTTGTGACAATGTAAAACATGATCTTACAACAGTAGTTGTTCTGATTTGTGTGAGCAGGAGGACAAAACCTCCACGAACATAGTGCAAACCACATGTAAAACTCAGCTGCAGGAAACAACTTGCATCCAGCCAGCATGCAAAGAAACCTGAAGTCCTGCACTCAAACCATGTAAGTCAATGGGAAAATGAAAAGCTGTGATTCGAGGCTCTTGTGCAGCAAGTGACAATTCCCTGTGCTGACTGGTGTGGTGGCCGTGGATGTGCATCAGCAAGTGCTGCAGGGAGTGGAAGTGGTGTTGCAGTCCCTGTCCCACATGTCCCCTTGCAGGCTGGAGCAGAGTGGGTGGGATTGTGGTGAGCAGAGTAGATCAGATTCGGCTCTTGCTGACAGAGGAATTGCCATTGTAATTGCTTTTTTTTTTTTTTTTTCCCCCAAGAAAGTACCTAAGGCAGAGTGACTGCCACTTTGTCCCACAGCTGTGCAGTTTAAATTATGAGCATTTGTGAAGGAAGAACATTGAGTCCATTTGCCTTTAATAGGGTCCCCCTGGTGTAAGTGCTGACAGAATTTGGTCAAATGAAGGCAATTCAGGGAAGAAAACAAATAGGGGAAAAAATGGCCAGCCCTCAGGGATGGCAGGATTACATAAACACAACAAACCCCTGCACAACAATGCTCAGGGTACTGCTGTTTCCAGTTCAGATTACCCAGTGGCAGCCTGACTTCGAATGGGCTCACTGCCTACTTTAGAGAGCCATAAAAAGGATGTAAGCCATTTTATGGGGGTCACAATCCCTTCCAATGCAGCCATATGTTCGCTAGTGCAAACTTTTCACTCCATTCCCTCCACTGGTGAAAATCTTCTCCTCTAAAGAGGGATTTAAAACAACAGTTTTGTCTTGATTTAATTTATTACCAGTAGCTTTGAAGGAGTTAATATAAGTAAATACTAGCCTGGACACTTTATAATGATTTGTTCCAGAATACAAATCTTTCTGGTTGACCTTTGGCTAGATTATAAGATACTGTGGGCCAGCCTTATATATACCACTTATCCTAGCAGTCTTCATCTCACAATCCTTTTGAGCCAGTAAGCAACAGTTAACACCATTTTCCAATATTATAAGCCTCTGCAGTGCAATGATAGTGTTACAGCCTAGATTTCCTTCCATCTCTTTTCCCCATTGCTAGCAGCTAAGTTCATGCCCACCACCAACAGCTGCCAATAAATTTCCCTGCACCAGGAAACTATAAATGACCTCTCTCCTTTTCCAGATGAGCGAGTCAAGCAAATTCCGGGGCATGTATTCAAATGAAGATGCAAAAACCTGCCAAAAACCTCAAGTCAGCCCTCTATGTAACAGCATGACCACAGCTCAGGGGAGTTGCTGTGGTTTAGTGGAAGCACATGAAAAACTGCTTTGTAAGGGAAGATGCTGCTTCAGACAGCACAGTGCTCAAACGCTGTTTATGTGGAAATAAGCCATGATGCATCAAATACAAACATGAACCCAGTTCCTAAGTCTTGTGATATTCCTTGATGTGGATAAAAAAGAGGAGATGTCTGGATCTGCAGAACCCTGGGAGGGGAGAACTGACATTTCTAAATCTGCTGCCCCCAAGGGACTGGGCCTGTTGTCCAGAAAAGAGCAGTGCAAGATCATGCTGATGTAAGGAGTTGGAAGTTATGATAATGCAGCTTGCAGCTTGACAGGCTGGGTGAGATGCCAAGACAGCACGTTTCTGCCTCCCATGGCAGGCAGACCAAAACCATGAGACGTATCCAGTGGCCACAGAGGTAGCTAAAGACAGGGATCAGGGCTTGTAGACCTGAGCAGCGAGCCCACCGCATCCCCCTTTGCCACCACAGATCTCAGCAGGTGTAGGAGAAATGTCCGTGCCCTTGCTGCCTGGGGAGCGGCTGCTCCCCTTGCTGGGCGGCTTCCAGCATCTCACATTCTCACCTGTGCTGACTTAGGTTGTGTAACCATCCGATGGGCTGCTGTGCTGCAGTATCATTTCCAAGGCCAGTGACAATATTTTTGCAGAATCTTTCAAATTTTAGGCTGAGATCTCTAAATGACCCACTGAGATGACCTCATTTGTCTTCAAGAAGATTTCTGTTCACGTTCTTTTATTTGGATAGTCCTGAGAAAGTCACTCTTCACTCAGTCCCTTAATTTCTTGCAAACTTTCTGTAACTAGATGTCATTCTGGGCAGATCATTGCTTTTGATCTTAATATACTGGTGGTGAATTAGGTTTTTCAAAAAAAAAAACAAACAAACATATAGCAGAAATGCAGATGGCTGTGCACAGCACTGAAGGGTTCATGTAATTGCTGGACGAGCCATACTCCGCAGTGATTAAAGCTTCTCTGATTAATGGAACAGGAATATGATAAAAAACTTTTTATTAAAGCACTTATATGCCATGGCATGGAAGGAACGGAACCCTTTCTGCGCAGCAATAGCAACTTAAGGGAACACCAGAAAACACCATCAGAGAGAAATACATGGTCCTAGGATTCCCACTGTCCTCAGTTTTCACAACTGAGGGCACTTGTAAGACTTCAAAATTATTACCAGGAACACAACAGCATGGTGAGTATTTATGTTCACTTGACAACAAGGGGTTATTCTTGAATAACCTTGTTAAATTGAATTCTTTGGCTTAAAATGTGTAATAAATTCTATGAAAAAAAAAAAAAAAGAGAGAATTTATTGCAACATTTTTGTGTGTGTGTGTGTGTGTTTTTTTTCCCCAAAGGAAGATTAGTTAGAAAAAAAAATGTTACCAAAAAAGTAGTTACCAAGTGGACTTTTTTCCCCCAAATCGTGACATTGGTTATGATGATGTTGATGGTTTAGAGGGCTTTTTTTAATGAAAAGTTTGGAAAAGTTTATGAAAAGTACAGAAAATCCTCCTTTTTGGCATCAAAATTTGCGGTGAAGGCATAAACCTCCACGTTCCTCCTCGGCAGTTTTCAAAACGACACGGGCGGAGTTGCCAAAATATCCCGTCCGTTAAGGTCCGGCACCTTCCCCGCAGCGCAGCCGGCAGGAGGAGCCGCACATTTGCCACTTCAGCACACAGCGGTAGGGAATCAATAGCAGATCGATCCCCTCCGCTCTCCGCGTGGTACTCGGCGCTGTCGGTGCACAAAAGCAGGGAGGCGAGGGCCCTGCAGCCTCCCTTCGGAGGGACCCGCGGCGGACCGCGGGACTTGC
>VXAA01004401.1:30820-64223 GCA_013399115.1 Anseranas semipalmata | reverse complement strand
GGCACGGCTCGGCGCGGTGCCGGAGGTGCGATGGGTTCTCCTTGCGCTTTGCGGGGCAAACAGCCGGGGGAGGAGGCGGAGGAGGAGGAGGAAGAGGATGATGAGGAGGAGGGAGGCTGCCGCTTGGTGCTGGGGAAGCCCCGGCTCCGCCAAAGTCGCGCCCGGAGCTCCCCGGCTCGGGACGTGCAGCCGCTCTCCGTCCCCCCGAAGAGACGCGGCCCTGGCGGTGGGGACCGCTTCGGCTCCGCGCAGGGGACGGGGCGATGCCGGGGCGGCCGCGTGTTTTCTTGCCGGCTTCTCCGCGGGTGCTTTTTAATGGCTTGTGCGGGAGCGGATCAATAGAGATGTCTCTGAAGCCCTTTCGCATTGCAGAGCTCTGCCTCGCCTTTTAAAAACACATTTAGATAAAAAAAGTAAACTCGGTTTGAGGAGCCATAAATCACTGCAGTAGCCGCTCTGGGTACAGAAATGTGAGAGAAGTCGCTTCTCTCTGCGGGGCCAATTTAAAGCAGACTTACGAAGTTGGAGATAGTTTCCCTGGTTTTAGATCCAAGTGGATTTTGGAGGGCCTTTCTTTTATAATAAGGACTTTTCTTATGTGCTTCTGTAAGACAGTGAAAATCCTCACTGCTCATTTTCTGGATTTTCTTGCCAGTGCATGCAGTGCGAGCTAGCCCTATGTCAACACTATTTCTCTTTTGCCTAATCCAGACCACAACTGCTGGTTATTCTGGGAGCTGGGGTCTGAAGCAGCGTGTCTGCTGGGGAAGGTAGACCTCAAGATCTGAGCAGCGGCAGTATATTGATTCCATTAGCAGAATTTACAGATCTACTGTCAGATCCCTTTTAACACAGTCGTTTTCCCAGAATTAAAGTTCTCCTCAGAGCTTCTGTCGCTGGTCTAGGCCAATAGGTGGCATAAGTTATTCAGACTAACATCCTAAAAGGATCGAGGAGGCAAGAACACACTTTGTGCAGAAGCCAGGATTTTCGGGGTGTGTGTGTGAGTCAAATTCTGGGTGTCCTTGTGATACCTTGGGAAGGTCTCATTTTTAGAGGCATGTCCTGAGTCATGCATTCTTACTTTCCTCAGTCACAAGTGTAGCGTTTTCCAAAAATCTTTCTCTGCTCGAAGCAGTTAGGGTTAAATCATCAACATTTTTGTCAGGATTTGATTAGTGTTGATGCCCGAAGTTGGATAGGTAGCAGAGGTGGCTTTTTAAACTTTGTGGGCTTTGTTTGGTATCTGCTACTGGGTGGGAGCTGCCCATTGCAGTGATGTTGAGATCAGTAATCATTTACGATGAGAATGGACTCTTTTTTTTTTTTTTTTTTAAGAGAACTTCATCCTCTCCTTGTTGCCCTATACTTTCTAAATTTCCCTGCTCATAAAGGTAGTACTTGGGGCAATGGAAGACAATTGACTAATAATGAAAAAACTTCATGGATTCTGTATCCAAACTTCTGCTGAGACAGCGCTGTGGATAGGCAAAGAGGATTTTATCTTCTGAAACTGGGTAAATGATTTCTGTATAGGTAGGTAGTTCAATGATGATAAAAGAGCTTTAACTGGCAATATTCATACCTAGCTTTTGTGTGGTGCTTGTTATCTGTAGATTTTAAAGCATTTCTTTTTATAAAGAGACACACTATCATTTTTTCCTTTTTTCTTTTTTTTTTTTTCAATTACAGGAAAAGGTACAGAAATAATGTCCAAATTTCCTGGTTCTTTACTTTGTCTGTTAGATCTTCTTTATACAGGCTGAAAAGATTTGTTTAAGTTGATCTTAAAATAAGCAAAATCTGTATGTATTTATAGCAGAGGACATTAATGCTCTTTTTGAAGAGACTTTTCTCCTTGAACACCATATCTAAAGGTCTGTGTTTTATAAGTCTTAGCACTAGGACAACCCACAAAAATGGTAGGAGCCCTTCAACTTCCCATTTGTGTTTGTGGGCGAAGGAAAAGACTTGAATAGAGGTTTTCAGTTGAATTGATGCAAACTCCAGTGTGACCCCTAGAGTTATTCCAGAGGCAGGTGGGGTTGGATGTTTTCCTAAAATGTCCTTTGTACAGACAGAGAGGTCCTAAGCGAAGTATTTCTTTGCTCACCTTCTGTAGGACTTAGCACGTTTCTCAGGGCAAGAAGAATAAAAGCACCTCAAACCTGAACAGATGATAAATCAGTATTAAGCCACTGATATCACCTTAACTGTGGAACTACAGCTATACGCAAAGTAAAATCAGCCGTTAATTAATTAACTAATCAGTGCCAGGACCACGGGCCAGGCTCAGCCTCAATGCAAAATAAAGTTCAGCACTGAGCTGAGCTGCGGAGGCACCTTAAACCCATATGGAGAGTGGAGGTGGCCAGGCTTTCCCGTTCAGCGTTGGTGCATCTGCCAGGGGCGTGCACGTTGTTCTGGCGGAGCCCCCAGCAAAGCCGGTGTTGGACACGATGCCTACCTCTGTGCCGGGACAGCTGCCAGCCACCGCTGCCACCACTCCTGCGGCTGCGCGCTGTGCGCACCCCTGTGCCGTCCAAGCCAAGCGAGCTGAACCCCGCACACTGCCAGGTAAAATAAGTGCCGGATAGCGAGGAGTGCATGTGAGAGACAGATGCTCTGCGGAGTCTGACGTGCGCTAGGTGAGTGAGCAGCAGAGTGTAGCCTGATGGGCAATATCTTCCCGAACAGCCTGTCCTTCCTCTTGGTTACTTGTAAACAGGCTGTGGCCAGGCTTGCTTATTGCCTTTCCTCCCAGAATCCCGCTCTGGCTCTGGCTAAGCCCATTTGTTTGCAGCATGCCTTCTGTCAAAAGGCTCTTGATTTAAAGAACTTGTTTACTTGCTACCAGGGCACGTATTAAAAAGACCTGCCCAAGGCTAATGACTAGAAACAAGGCTCAAGTCTCTAAACTCGCATCATTCTCTGCCTTGCAAATTTTCAGTTACGGGATGTCTGCCAAGGACACATAATAAAACAGAGCTCATGAATAAATGAAATGTATTCCACTAACCTGTGGATATTTTCTTCTTATCTTGCTTTTGCCCCATCTCTTTGTTCTTTCTTGTTCTCCTTCCATTCTTTTCTGTTTAGCTTCTTTCTCCTTTTCTAGAATTTGCTTTCTCCTTTGCAATTTATGGGATCATCTTATTCTCTTTCTGGGTTGCCTCCTTCTTTTCTGAGGGGGGCCCAGAAGACCAGGCAGGCTGCCGTCTGATTGCCCTTGTCTGGTTCTGTGTAGAGGGCCAAATCCTCAGCTGAGAGCAACAGTCCTTGACCTGTTCCAGTCAATGGTTCTGCTCCAGTTGATGCCAGGTGTTCAGCTGCTCCAAGGCATGACCCCAGTTTGCTTCTCCATTCTCCACCATTTGTTCTTTGCTATATCTCATTTCCCTTTGGGCCCTTTTATTTTTTCCACATTTTACTAATACTTCTTCCATTTATACTCTACTTCCTATTTTATTTAAATCTGTTCTATTCTGTCTTGTCTTACTGTCATTCATAGCATATCTGGAGTCTTAACAGTAGTGTGTTAAACTGCTGTCATCTGTTATTTGTTCATTACTTGCTATTTTTTTTTATTTTTCCTAGAAAGGAGATTCTGTATGTAATGATTGTATGTAATGGTTTTGTTTTGTTTTGTTTTCATTCTGCTCTACAAGAGATGACTTTTAAAATATTTATCTTGCTTGGGAAGGAAGATGGTATTGACAGTGTTGGTCCTTAGTTTCTGAGGGAGCTCACTCCACATTCATTGTTTTATTTTCAAAAGAGATTTGTCTTCTGGAAAGATGAGCTTTTTACTTTAAGTCAGAACGTACCAGTGTGACCACTGTTCTTGTTCTGGAGCTGACTTTGCTCTGGAATCAGGTCACTTGCTGTGTTACAGATAAAGCCTGAGACCTTGAACTTCATGCACTGTTCTGCAAGGAGCTAGGATAAGTCTGTAGCAAGCATGATCGTCTGTGTGGCTGAGTTGTTGGTAACGTTGGTGTAGAGGACTGTGGAAGGCTTCACTCATTTCGATTCCTCTAAATTGTTTCCCTCACTGATATCTGTTCTGCTACATACTCATGATGTCCTCAGCCTTAGCATGATGTTCAGTTCTCCATCCCTTTATCCACAAGCTCCCCAGCTCATCTTCTCACCCTTCACACTGAAGTGCCTCATCCATTTTGCCTTCACATCCCTGGAAGGTCTGAGCTGAGGGGTCCTGATTTACCGTCTCTCACAGCTGGTGTGGAATAGCTGGGGGATGGCGCAAGGGGAGGCCATAATGACTCAGCTCTTCTGCTCATTTTCCCCAGCTCTTTGGATTCCCCGCTGCTCAGAGCGGCCAGCACTGGGAGGGGGACATCAGCCCGACTTCAGTTAGCTCTAGCTCTGTTGCCATCTCACCCAGGTAGATTTATGTCTTAAGGGTTGAACTGAGGCAGGGGAGCAACCCCACTTTGGATCTGGCAAAACTGATCCAAGGGTGGTGGTGGTCAGGCAATGTCGCACCATCCTCATCGCTGGCAGCAGTGGCAAGAAATGCAATTGTCCTCTCTTGCCCAGTGAGGGGCTGTGCAGGCACGGTGTGTGTGCTCTGAAGGTGCACCTCTTTTGCTGGAGCTGCATGTACTCTGTAGAAGTTTGTTTTGGGATGAAGGCTAATCAATGAACTTTTCTTTTTTTGCTTTTATTGGGAAATGTTTTGGTCTTAGCAGTCAGTCAGTAAAAACCAACAAAGGGCACATGGACAAAACAGTGTGGCTGGCTTAAGGAGGACAGGTTACTTATCATCTGAGACAGAGAGAATTTTGCTTCCCCTTTCTTTCCTCCACTTTTGTACTTTTTTGTCCTTTGTTCATCAGCGTGGACAGGCAATTTAGATGCCAATTGATATCTTAAGAACTGATTAATTCTTCCATGTCTTTAATCATTCTAGTCCAGTGCTGCTCTCATGACGGGCTCAGAGCTCAACCTGTGCAGAGGGTTGCTGGTCCCTCTCCTCTTTCAGTTCTCACTAAAAGCAAAACAAAGACAGAGGCTTTATAGATTTGGGAATGTCTAAGTAGAACGTGTTGGCCTGCTGGGTGACTTTGAATGGGTCACCCCTCAGGTCTCCGGTTCTGCTTCCAAAGCATGGAGCTGAAGGCATCTGCCTCACAGCAGTTTTAAGTTAGTAAAATGGTACGAGATTTATGGACAGAAAGTGTCTTGTATATAATACTCTTGTAAAACTGTGTATTAGCGATTTGCTGCCCAGGATAGTGGGTATTTTTTTATTTCTCTGCACTTTGTTGTTCTCTGAGCCTACCAAATTGATTGCTGATGTTGATGTAACTACAGACAAGTTACCTGTGGGAGGCAGATAGCCAACTCAGGAAAAATCTATGAACAGTTTTGATTTGCACGGGGGAGTTAAGACACAGCCTGGGCTAAAAATTGGAGGCACTTCTGATAGTTTCGTGCTGCTCCTTGCTTCTCTTCTACCTCCTCCCCTTGAGCTGACAAGAGCTGATGCTGTTTCCAGCGATGTTAACTGCTGTGCAGGCTTCAGCTCAGACACCTCCCTGGTACAGGGGGAGAAGGTACTGCAGGGGGAACGGGATTCTCAATCCTGACTTTAGTGGGAGAAGAATCGACCTCATAGTTTGTGAGATTCAATGAGAAATGTACAACATTACATTAGTGTATGATTGCTGTCAATTGGTATGTTTAAAGGGTGGTGGTGGGGAGGATGTCCCAAAGAAGACTTCTTATTATAGTACATTTTGTTTTATCTTTTCCCTCTTTCTTTCTTTCTTTTTTTTTAATTAAAATTCTTCAGTTATCTAAATCACTGTAACTGCTGATTTAACTGGTTTACAATTCCAAAGCTGCTTTGTAATTTTATGAACTCTGTTTATTGCCAGTTCAAAGAAGAACAAATAGAGCCGTAAGTTAGCTTTTGATTTTGAAAATAACCAACTCATTACTGCAGCCCAAATTTAAGTCAGCCCTCAGTGTTTTAGCCCTAGCTAGTGACAAGCATTGAATGATGTTTTCAGCATGACATTTCAGTGGCACCTTTTCCCTGAATAAGCTGCAGAAAGGGATGCTGTCTTGTATATTCTTCTTAAGCTAAGAAACTCTGTGTGCCTCCCTGTCCAGTGCAATGTTTGCACTGAAAAGGACAGCCAGAGTGGATCAATACTGCTCTTTTAATTCATCTGTGAAACTGGTAAAAACTCGAGCTGAGCAAAAGGGATAGCAAGGGTCCTCGCTGATATTTTAGCTCAGTGTCTTTAGTCTGGAAACAGTAATGGTGTTTATGGTCTCATTTTTTTGGTAAATTGTTCTTTTCAGGGAGTTGTGCTTTTTGTCTTACTGTTTTCTGTCTGTTACACCAGGCAAAGAACAGTTATTCCCCCTTACTTTGAATAATTTGTTAGGATGACAAAAAGGTGCAAAACTAAGGACAAGTTGGTTCTTTGGGTCTCAGAGTATATTTGACACTCGTGAGAAGTCTGTGGGATACACTGGAACCTGTGAAGCTTAAAAAAGAGAAAAGCCTAATGAGCAAGCACATGAGTCTCTGCCTGCATCTCCAACAGTTGCTGGCCCTAGACCTGTGACTTGGATCACACAGGCATTCAGACATCTTTCTCTCAGTGATAAATCCTAGTGATTGCAGCTGGTAGCAAGTGTTTATGTATTCAGATACAGAGTCTGAATGTTAAAGGACTTCCCAGAGGCCTCTGGGAAACTGCTTGTCCCGGTTTCAGCTGGGATACAGTTAATTTTCTTCATAGTGACTGGTATCGTGCTGTGTTTTGGATTTAGGAGAGAAATAATGCCGATAACACACCGATGTTTTAGTTGTTGCAGAGCAGTGCTTACACAGACCCAAGGACTTTTCAGCTTCTCATGCTGCCCTGCCAGCGAGGAGGCTGGGGGTGCACAAGGAGCTGGGAGGGACACAACCAGGACAGCTGACCCAAACTGGCCAAAGGGATGTCCCATACCGTATGGCATCATGCTGAACAATAAAACTGAGAGGATGGCTGGGGTAGGGGGCTGCTGCTCCTTGGGGTCTGGCTGGGCATTGGGCAGTGAGTGCTGAGCAATTGCATTGTGCATCACTCGGTTTGTATATTCTTCTGTCATTATCATTATCGTTATTTTCCTTTCCTTCATTTTCTGTCCTATTAAACTGTCTTTACCTCAACCCATAAGTTTTACCTTTTTCCGATTCTCTCCCCCATCCCACTGGGGGTGGAGTGAGCGAACGGCTGTGTGGTGCTCAGCTGCCTCCTGGTTAAACCACAACACTGCTGCACAACTGAAGCAAGAGGCAGAAGTCTTTGCACCTCTTCTTTCCCTGCAGGGTGAGTTGCAATACAGCATCCTGCTGTGGTGCACTGGTGAATGTTGGCTGTTTTCTTTGAAACTTGTAGCCTTGCCCTCCTTGCATCATCTTTTTTTTTTTTTTTCTCTCCAAGGTTTTGTTGAGCACATACTGAAGTACTTCATACTACTTCAAATGTAGACCAAAAGAAAGAAATGTAATTTCAGGAGTCTTCTTCTTCCTCCCAGTGAATTGTAGATTAGCTCTGCTGCTAAGGTCAAATGGGTTTTTGCTTAAAGTAGTGATACTTGGTGATACTTTGCTTTAAGCAGCAGCCTATAAAGGGAAACTACCAACTAAAAACAAATATGTATTGTTCTTAAATTAGTTTCTTCTGATGCACTGAATATGCTTAATTAAATCTAATTCCTGCTCTGAAGTTATTCCTTACTTCAAGGCTAAGGAAAGTCTCTGAAATGTAAGTTCTCGCAGCTCAGACTGAAGTTTGGAAAGTACTAATCCCATGAAGGCTCGTGTCCACTGTTACTCGTGAATGTGTGTAGTGAAGTGGGAACAAAACAGTCCTCAATTTAACACCAAAAAATGCAGTAAGCAAAACATTGACAGAAGATTTATCTCCTTTTTGGTGGATAAGTAGTCAGGTTCTCAGATGTCTCTCTGGATCTGTTGGTAACAGACTGCTTCCCTGCTATGGCTCTTTTGAAATCCTTGAGGTTCTTTGTGGGAGTTTATGAACCTGTCTAGCTGAAACTCAGCCTAGGCAAAAACCTAAGAAATCCCTTGTCCTGTTAAAATCTTTGGCAAAACCATTGCTGGTTTTGTGGTAAGATTTTACCCAGCCACCTGTCCCTAGTTTTCTTCTCTGGACATTTGTATGGGTCATCTTAGGCATTAGAAGACCATGTTTGTAGAAGTAGGGTGGGAGAAGGATTGAAGGGAAGGGCTGTTTCTGCCTTCTGAAATTCCTTCTAATTTGGTTTGTTTTTATACTCTGTTCCAAACTTCTTGTCATTGAAAGGCAATGGTAAAAATTAACCCTGAGTAACTTTAAAGGGCTTGACATTGAGTCCTGGGTTGAGTAAATGGCTATATCGTTATGGGCTGTGCAAATAGTATTGCCAGAATATGGACCACTCACATAACACCTCTAGCACCTCACAAGTGCATATGTAAATCCAGGTGTTAGTAGTTACTCAACATTTCCTGAAAAAAACAATGGGTAACAATACTGTCAGGTGCTGAGATGAATTGCACTTGTAGCCTAATGTTTATTCGGTGAAAAACTTATTTGCTGGCTGTTCCTTTTTGCATACAAGGACAATGCCTCAGCTATTTCTATGAATATTCAATTGAGCACTTGTGCAGTGATGCAATTTTATATCTTAGCCTTTCATATACCTGCTTCACACCTTTTCTGGCAAATGTCCTTTCTTGCTAAATGCTTTGTGAGGACAGCCAAGTAGAAGTAATCAGGGAGGTTAGTGAGGACTGAGATGGCTAATACTACACTGGTATGCTGAGAGAATGCCGTTAAAAGGGATTTCAATGTCCTGGAGAAACTTCATCCAGCCTGCAATAACCCCATCCAACAGTACAGGCTAGGGGGCTGACTGAATGGAAAGCAGCTCTGTAGAGAAGAGCATGAGCATCCTGGTAGACAACATACTGAACACGAGTCAGCAGCGTGCCCTTACAGAAAAGGGCTAGGCTTTATGAGCAAGACTGTAGCCAGCAGATCCACAGAAGCAGCTGTTCTCCCCTGTTTGACACTGTGGGACTGTATCTGAAGTATCTGACTTGTGGATATGTCCACAAGTCTATGGACTTGTGGACATATGTCCAGTTTTGGGCTCCCTGCTACAAAAGGACGTTGACATACTGGAGTGAGTCCCACAGAGGGCCATCAAGATGGTAGAGGATGGAGCACACAGCATACAGGGAAAGACTGACAGATATCTGCTTATTCAACCTAGAGAAGAGAAGGCTCAGGGGCAACTTTACTGTGTTACCTGATGGGTGGGTACAGAGGAGACAAATCTAAACTTTTCTTGTAGGTGCACAGCAATGGGATGAGAGCCAGTGTACCCAGGTTGGAATATAAGAGCTTCTGGTTAGACATTAGGAAAAATATTTTCATTATAAGAAGGGTCATACACTGACCCAAGTTGCTCAGAGAGTTTGAGAATTCTGCATCTCTGGAGATGTTCGAAACTCAATTGGCCCTGTGCAGCCTGCTCTAACTGGACCTGCTCTGATCATTGTGTTGGACAATATAGTCTCCAGAAGACCATTTCCAAACTGATTAGTTTGTGATGCTACCTGGAAAGTCAAGGAGAGGAGTGGAACAAAGTAATGTCCAATATTCGAGTGGTGGGCATGTGCCAAAAAATCTGTGTGCTCCAAGAAAATGTGGCCTAAGTATGGGTAAAATTTACAGGGTGGCTCCGAGAGCTTGGTCTGTATCTAATGCTTTCATAGCACCATGCTACCCTCTCTCTCCTGCTCTGAGATGGCACCTGATGGACACAGCTAGCTGGCTTCATCTGTAGTGTGCTGCTCCCGGTGTTGGCTAGAAGTCTGTGTCCAAATCCTTTGTTGCATCCAGAGGTTTCTATGCTCAAAAAAGTCTCTCTTGCAGATATTGTCTCTGGCTGCCTCAACATACCCTTCCTTAGCATGTAGCCTCATGTCATGTGTACTCACACATTCACACATTGTAAAAGTTACTTCTTGAATGATTTAAAAATGATTGTCAGATCCAAGCAGACTGCTGAACTTACATCAGTGAGATCTGGAGCTTTGCTTCAGAGTTGTCTTGGGTCAAGAGAATTTTTTTTTTTTTTTGAACAACACAGTGACTCCTTTAGTGAAAGAGAAATGCTTCATACACAGAGGTTTTTACAGTTTTTCAGCTGAAGGTTTCACCCAGAATATCCACAATAACAATTGCTTGTGTTCTTGTTTCCTAAGAGACTCTGCAAATATGTTGGCGAATTTCCCTATGTTAAAGAAAACCTTTGTTTATCACTGAGATTAATAGACTTTCCTCTAAACATTTAAAAATATAGATATATAAAAACCCCATGTCACTTTAGCTAGTCAGACTGCCAAGTATAATTAAATATATAGCAAAGGAAGAAAATGAATCATGAAGGAGATTTTGGAGATACCCTGTTTCTACTGTCTGTCTTTGGTGACTCCATCCCATTCCAAATCTACTCTGTTTATACATCCATGGGCTTGAACTGCAGCACAAGATGCTTAAGTAGATGTTAGGAAAACAACTTTGAGGGGACAAGGGCATTCAAGCACTGGACTAGATTCCACAACCTCTCTGGGCAGTTTTTATCATGGGAGATTAAATAAACATCTGTCAAATAATGTTTAGGAATAACTGATCATGCCTTGAGGGAGGGGAGGGTTTGAATTAGATAACTCTTCAAGGTTCATTCCCGGCCTAATTTCTGTAGTCGCTGGTATATTACTAACATAATCATTTTATTTATAAATTAAAAAGGTTAAGTGACTGAGACACACCCCTAGCAATATTGCAGGCAGAGAATTTTTAAAGCAGTTTATCCCAAAGCTAGAGCTTTACAGAATAAAACTAACATGGATTCAAAAATTATGGGTAGCCAATTCAGTGATTTAGCACTGTGCCATCCACGGCTGAATTGTCCTTTTAGATATTTTGGTCTTGTGGCTGAGTGACAGTGAAGGTGTGATTGCCAGTACAGGCAGGACTGATTTCAGATGTGTCATAAAAGGTTTTTCTGCTGTGATGTCCTACAGCATAGTCCTGGGTTTTATGTTCATAGGTGTCTCTTCCCAGCATGAAGAGGAAAAAAAGACTACTTTTTGGGGTGCATAGATTTGTCATTGTTCAGAACAACTTTTTCTCCCAGTCAGACTGAGTGTTGCAATTTGAGTTGGTGTGCTTCAGAAACATTATCTTGCTTCTAATAAAAAATAAAAATAAAGTAAGATTTAGGAGGGGGAAGAGATCATATTGGAGCAGAAATGATCAGCAGTCCTGCAGCATCAGGAGTCATCTGTGCTAGGAAGTGGATGACAATTCCTCAGACTCCAAAGTGAGGAAAAAAGAATAAAAAGCTTTCCTTTACAACTACAAAATCTAGGATGAACTAGTGAGTGGAATTTTTTGAATATCAGGTCAATCTTCCTGGCAGTGAGTTAAATCTTATTTTTAACTCTGCTCCCCTTCCACAAGAGGTAAGAGGTTCTGAATTTCACCAGACTCCTACTTCCTTTCCTTAAGATGGAAGAGTTATAATGGTTCATTGTGGGTATGACTCGCCTCTGTGTGGAGGCTTATGAACTATTAACACTCAGCTTGAAAACTCAGGAGAGTCTTAAGTAGTACATCGGCCTCTGTATTACAGAGAAAAGTATTATGTCTAATTGTTTATCCCTTTCTGTTAGGCCTGGAGGGGTTATAGTGGTTGGATAGTTCGTGCAGTTTCTCACCTCTGTCAACATACCCGGTCAATGCAACTGCTGACTCCTGAAACCACACTGCACTGTAAGTGCAGGATTCATATTTAGATTTGCTACTCTAGCTAAATGTTTGTTTGTTTTGTTTGTTTTGTTTTTAATGAAGAAATATTTGAAGACCACAGACTTCAGGAAGAATGAATGCCCTGCTATCAGTCTGCATTTCACTACTGGCTCTAGGCCCAGGTACCCAATCCCGTGTTTCATGGTACCACTACTTTTCTGGTATATGGTAGCTATTGAGGAGACTGTGAAGTGAAACTGGTGTGAGGTGACATGGGTTGCACTTGTTCATGGACAGCTGATCTGCTGTGTGACCTCAGGCATGCCATTTTCCCTACCTGGGTATCTGCATCATCTAATTTACTTACATAATTAACCTTTCATAGCCCAACTACCTTTATGAGTAAAATAGAGTTTCACTTTAAACTAGCCAATGATCAAAATGAGAATTCAGAATTATTTTTAAGAAATATACCAATATATCTTTATTCCATGCCATTTTCCCTTTGTGGAAAAGTGTCTGATGCTGGGATCATGTATCAGATGTTTTTGACCACTAATGGTAACCACTACAATAAGTGTAACAATAGGTTTTTATGTTCATTGCGCTTGTTCGAGAAGTACCTGAATGGGAACAATGCAAGACTATGGAGAAAATGAGGTACAGAATATTGATTTAAGGAAGGGAATCTATAGAAATTGTCCTCATTGAAGAGGTCCTTTGATATACAAGTTACCTTGTTCACTTCAAATAGTACTTCTTGTTTTGAAATTGTACTTTTGATGGAAGTAGGGTGTCATTAAGATGACCTGTCAAAGAAGATTATTGTCAAAAAATCAACCTGGAGAGAGAGAATTTCTTTTACCATCAAACTATAGCAATGTTGACCTGGTTGTAATAAAGCCTTGGGGATCTTCTCATCTTCTTAATTTTTCTGTGAACTTCAGCAATTGGGACAACACAGCTCAAGCAAATGCTTAATGTCTTCTGCTGTCTGTGAAAACTGACAGGTGTCATAACAACAGCATTGTAACTGTGCTTAATAGGTGGGAGTTTACAGGTAGATTTTCAAGCAAACACATTTTAATCTGTCAATTCCAGTTAAAGTGGATAATGATCTTTTATTTTTTTCTGAACAGACTATAAATTGCAGAGCCATTGGGAACATTGCAGAGTGCCAGGCTTGTTGACTGTCAAAATGCATGTTATCCTCAGGAACTTTTCAGGTTAGGAAGAGGATACCTTTTTCTTTCTTCTTTCTCCTTCTTCTTCTTCCTTTTTTTTTTTTTAATCATGTTATGAGATGACATTCTGATGGTGGTATTAGATCTTGATCTCTTCTTTTTATGTACACGAGAAAGCAATTCAGACCACAGACCATGTTCCCAAAGAAGCTTCTGTCATGTTGATGGTACAGGTAGTTTTTCCTTGCCCCTTTCTTATACCCACCCCTTGGTGGGTTCTGTTCTTGCCAGCATCCTCATAGTGCAAATCAGCAGAATTTCACATTTTGTGAGGATTCATTTTGCCTAATATTAACCGTATGCAAGTTAGGCACCTTATGAGATGAGCCATCTAGGCTGCTTATCTAGTTAATACAGAGGAGGACTTCTCTAACAGGTGTTTCAGCCCACCTGTGCTGTGCTGAAGCATGTGCCCAAGATAAGTGGCATGAACCATGGGCTGGAGTGGCTTATTTTCTATTCTTGCTTGTGTCCTTTCACTCTGAGTTATAATAGTTCTATTTCTTCCTTCACCAATATAGTCTTTTAGGGGACGTGATTTTTTTAAAGAAAATGCATTTTGCTTTGAAGACTGTTTTTCCACAGGTACAGATGTTTAAATGATTTTACATTTTATTGCCAGCAGTACTTCTAGCATCTACTGTTGTTTCCAAATGTTTATCATTTCTTTCTGTTTTCTGTTTTATTGCAAAGATGCACAAGCATTTGTTCTGAAAGTCTGTTGACACAAATAGAATTGTACCAGGGATGAATCTGACCAAGTGGGTTTATGTGGAAGTAACATCAGAACAAAATTTGGCCCTGAAGATTTCAACTCAAACTTCATTTACCTAAGGTCTTTTGGGAGGCTGTACTGAATTAATTTCAAGAGAAATGTAGTTGCATGATTCTATTATTTTCATAGCATTTTAGTCATATTCTGGACAAAGGATGTCACTGCTAATAGAATATATAAAATAAATTACACTGAGCAAATAGTTTAGCTGATGAACTTATCATCTTTGCCTTGCAGGATGTCCATAACCACAAAACAGTTTCAGATGGTCTTGCTATTTGTGCTGGATGACTTTTGTTTTTTTTTTTTTCTTTTAGATTAGCCTCTGCCTCCACAGACTGCAGATGATTTTGCAGTGAACTTGACAGCATCAAATGCTACAAAGTAGGGTTGGTTACAGCAAATATCACAATGAAAGAGGTTGCACCAAGTAATATTGCCTTGCATCTTTTCAGGCTTAATTATGTGTGCTCAAGCAGTTATGACTGCCCAGCTGACAGGCAGTAACTTAAGTCATACTGACTGGATTTCAGTCCAAATCCTTAAATGTGATTGATTAAGTAAATTATATATGCATTTAGCTGTTTTACTATGCTCAGTGAGTCAGAAAGCAGACACAGTACTCTTAGGTGGTGCATTAGACAAGTATTTGCCCTGTGCTGTGTGGTTTCAAATCCAAACACTTCCAAAACTGGTGAAAGTTTTGATTCTGAACTGAAGTTTGTTAAGGTCGTGTCTGTAGTTTTTAAAAGTAGTTAGATGTCTAAAGCTCCACATATGTAGCTAGGGTAGTTTCTCAGGAAATTAGCAGAAACTAGAACCTAGGTGGTTGTCTGCATTATGAGGAGGCAAAATCTGATGCCTGGTGATAGCTGGGTGCCCAGATAAGACACTTGAAAGTGAATTTTCTCAAAACTCAGATTTCTGAATTAGGGACCCTAAAATGAAAATCTGCCATGATTATTAGATTCTTTGGAAATAAACAGACAAATAAAAAATCCATGTGCTCTTGAAGAAGTTTTAGAGTTATAAAGATTTCCCTGTCCTTCCAAGTTTAGGTCAGTATTGTAACCCTTTTGACTTCAGTGTGAGCAGGACTTGGGCCTTTTGTGTTTATAACCTTCCTACTTACACGTAAACATAATGAAATGTGAGTGTTTCTTAATCTTGACAGGTTTATGAAATGCTACTGTGTAACAAGCAGGAAGTGAGGCTATAGACAATTTAGCCATGAAATAAACTAGTAGAAAATCTGTAGGGACGTGCTGTCTTTGAATATTTTAAGTAGCAAAGCACAGCATAGTCTATCCAACCATAAATCAGTTCAACTTCCTTTCCATTGTGCCTGGATAATCACAGACAGATTAATGCTAACAAAAGCTGAAGCTGTCCCAATTTGGAATTACCAGTAGTTGAGGCACTACCATAGTTAAACGTGCAGCAAGTCAAAAAAGATGTGCTAAAGCTTGTGATGTGGGACCTCATTGAGTACAGGGACTTTGTATAGAGAGTATGTGAAAGATATTTAAGAAAGAGAAACTTTCCTGACAAATAAATGTGTGGTAATGGGGTTCACATCCTCACTAAAAACCTTTTAGGGGGTTGTTCCAGAACAGGATGGAAACCACAACACTTTGCGACATGTTATACATCCATGGCATAGCTCTCTCAAAGGGACCATATATACAAACTCTGTCTCTGTGGCTCTCCTTTTGTGAGCTTTAGGGATTTCACAGCATGCTAAAAGCCCAGAAATTTGCTATCCCCTTCCAAGTCAGACAATGGGTCTGTGGCCTCACCAACAATGTATGACTGCAGAAGCGCTGGCTAAAGCCCATCTCCAATTGGATTGGGAAGGGTTGGATCCTGTTGTTTTGTTTTTTTTTTTTATTCTAATTTTTATATCCTTTTCACACAGCTTTCCTTATGACTGGCTTTTATTTGGCCCTCAAGCTTAACATTTGGAACTTCTATTGGGTGGTTTTTTTTTTTTTTTGGCATCTCAGAAAATAATGTTGATTCTTGCAGTAAGCATCTTTCTTTTGTGTTTTGTTTCATTTTCTATTCTATATGAGTTCTTATCCAGTAGCTCATCAAACGAACTGAATCAATTAAAACAACCAAGTAACTAACATCTGCTATGTATTTGCTTCCTCTCTTATACTCTCTCCAGGGCAAGAAGTATGTGCTTTGGAATGGTTAGCAGTATATTATATTATATATGAATACTTGTTGTTTACAGATGGTGAGATCAAAGAGGTTGATGATGTACTTCAAGTTGAGAGTGGCAAAGTTTGTGGTAGCTCTGTGTTCTTAGGATGTTCATGATGCAGTCTTTGACACTCCAGGAAAGCATCGTTTCAAGCTGAGCACAGTTTTATCCTTGAGTAAAAAGCCCACTGAGTGAGTAAAGGGCTCCCTTGTGCTGAGAGAGAAGTTGGCATCTGTGGTATTTGCCCAGGGGTTGGAGTCACTTGTTTAAATGCCACAAATTGTTCTGATGGTGCCTGGCACAATATCCTGGTCCATGGCTCAGGGATTGAGGACACTGCAAGTGAAACAAGAAATTCTTCAGATCATGAAGCTCCTCTTGACCTAGTTTTCTTGAAACTCCTCTTTGCATTCTTGGCTCAATCTAAAAATCACTTAATAGTAGGATTATAACAGGTTCCAGATCATGGCCTTCCTAAGCAGCATCCATTTTCTTTCTGTATCTTGCACAAACTATGACTACAGTGCGCTCAAAACAAAACAGTAAATTGTTGCTCGCTGAATTTATTATGCAGAGTAATTACGTGGAGATACCATTGTGAATATCATCTGCATAATCAATATGGGTTTATATTGCTGTCTCAACAATAAGTCAGTCTAGTGTTCTAAGGGTTGCTGAACACTGAAGTTCTTGCTTTATCTATTTCTGAGTAAAACTTGTTTTCTTTTTGTCATAGTTACTGCCCACTCCCAATAATCTTAGATCTTGCCTGTTTTTTATAACACTAGCTTACATTTCTAGTGCTCTCATCTTAATGAATCGGTGAAAATGAAGTAGAGTTTTACTCACTGAAATTAATCTATTAATAAACTATTAATAGATAAAATAGTCTATTAATAACTCTATTATAAACAAATAGAGTTAGTTTGGTTTTGAATATACTTTGACCTCCAGTTGCTCCAGACTCTGAGAAATGTTGGGGGAATTTATACTGTTGTAAAATCGTGTCTTGGCTCTTGATCATGAGTGAAGTGTCTTACTGTTCATGAGCTGAGTCCTGCTGCCCTTCATCTGTGAGCAGAGATTGGTGCTTTTATTTTATGTCTTAATCATTCATAAAAGCTGAGCCTTGGGAAACACTTGGAATAATGGTGTTCTACACTCATTCTGTTAGCTAGTAAATACCTGTCTTCTAACTACATCTTAAGGTGTAAAATCACTTCTATGCACACAGTTTATCATCCTGTAAAAACAGGATTCTCTGTCTTGCTTGGTTAGAAACCTGTATGTCTCATACAGTGTTTTTTCCCCCTATGCTTTAGCAGAACAAGAACTTTATCTTGATTGTGTGGTAATCTATGCACACAGTAAAATTAATGTTTTTGACTAGTTTGGATTTAAGGTAAGTTGCTTAAAGGGGAGTGTAGTGTGGACAAAAAAAAAAGTACTCTTTTCCATTTTTCAAAGTAACATTTTCTTTCACTCATAAATAAAGCTCACTCTGGATACAGATATGTTTTTTTCAGAATTAATTACCAGAGAAAATATTTAGCTGCAGCATCTCCAGGGCCTGGTTGTTGAAGTCTTATAGGTGTCAGTAGCTGTTACACACAAGATGACGACCACGAGGTGTTCAGTAGCTTTGGTTTGAATGAGTCTTGTGAACAAAAATTAGTAAATACATGCATGTAGCATCAGACTCTGTGTTCCTACTTGCATGAGGAACTAAGGAAAAACAGTGCAAGGAAAATACTGAAAAGAGTAAACAGTACTGTATAGATCTGTAGTGATGTTTGTGGCAATCCTAAAAAGAAAAAAAAAAAAAAGAAAAAGAAAACAAAGAATCATCAGCAACAACAAAACTTTGCATGTGGGGAGGTTGAAGGTGAAGGGAATGAGAAAGTCATGGCTCAGAAAGTCCTTTGTAACCTTCCCCTAAGCAGAGAAGTGGATCTGCAGTAAAACCCTGCGTTTTAACTCATTCCCTGAAACATTGCCACCATGATCTCCTGGTGATCTATTTTCTCTGTTCTCACTCTGGCTGGAAGGCACTGGAGTGGCAAGAAGACAAGAGAAGTCCATTCTTTCATGGAAGTTGCAGGGAGTTGCTGTTCCTCTAAATAACAGGTGTTCTGCACCACAGAGCAAATAAGTCTTTGCATTTTACAAATACTACAAAACAGTCTCAGTTGGAGGGATTCAACTTCTGGCTGATAGACCCTTCAGCTCCCTGAGCAGTTTGGTGCTTTCTCTCCCAGCATGGATCTGTATCTTGATTTCCATCTCCTCTCCTTGGCATTTAATAAGAAGTTTAAACCCAGTTTTGCAGTTTTCCCGTTTCTCTTTTTTTTTGCTACAATCAACAAGTGCAAAGGACAACATTGCACGTGAGGGTTGACCCTACTGTGAAGCAGGATGGGATTGTCTCCATTTTAGGTCTCACTGCAGTAAAAGGAGACTGGGAGTTCTGCAGCAGAGTGGGTCCCTCCCCCTGAGGAAAGCAGCCTTGCTGGATCCTTCTGCTTGGGATGGACTTGGAAATGAGCTGGAAAATGGCTTCATCTCCACAATGCATCCAGTTAAAAGTCAGTTTGTTTTAAAAATAAGGGGGAGGTCAGTTCTACATTAGACAGAAGTGCCTAAGAAATTGCATTGCGAGTTACTTTGGGTGGCTGATGGAGTTGTAGCTGGCAGTGGTGGAGAGGCAGGCTTATGTCTGTTCACAGTATTCACAATTGATTCATACCATGAGGTCAGTTCATTTCAGTCAAGTCTTCCCTTCTCCACAAGAGTCCATAACTCTCATCTTTTATTTGGAGCTACAGCAAGAAAACACTTGATATCTTTATGGATTGATGGAGTGGGGCTAGATGGCTCTGAGGCACTAGGCTGTTAATACAAGTACCCAAGGCAGAAGCTGAATTCTTTTAGTTGACAATGGATAAAGATTGCAGATTTATTTATTTATTTATTTATTTATTTTGCTTCCTACTTGTTCTTGTGAAGTGGAACTCACTCTTCAGGCCCGATGTCCCAACCATCCACTCTGGCACCAGAATGACTCCTGTTTGAAGAAAGTGCCCAGGTTTCTTTTACATAAAGAAGTGCTGATGCTCTTGTCTCGTGTTGATGTACAGCAGGGGTGCAACCATAGTGCACACGCTATGAACAGTAATGATCTTCATTAACTGGGTCAGGAGACCTCAAGGAGCAGCAGAAAATATTCGAATTCTAACAGATCCCAACTCTGAATCATAGTTGGTAGTATTACAGAAGGCGCTGAAAAACAGACAGGTATAGAAATTATTGTCTGTTCCTTGAGTAGCTTGCCCAAGCCATTAAAGAGCACTGGAATAATATTTTTGCATGATGTGAGTCCATCTGTTAGCACTGGAAGATTACAATGCTCTCTTGTCACAATTAAAATTAATTGACTTCCCTATTAAATTGAAATCAATTAACTTAGCATACATCAATTAATGCTTAAGTGTCAAGAGATCAAAATATTTTGCTCTCCTCATGATCAGAAGTGATATATAATCTCATGACAAGTGTAAGAACTGCCAGTTTTGGCTTGAAGACAACGGTTTCTTAGAAGGAAAGCAAGAGGTGAATTCTCCTGAAAAAAATAACTTATTTCCTGGTAACTATATCTGCCTTTTTGAATTCAGTTTCAGCTGAATAATTGAACTTACAGGAAAATGTGGAAGCATTGAAATGTCCTTTTGTCTATCTGCAGGTATCCACAGTTACTTGCTAAGCCAATTTTTTTTTTTTTGTGGAAATTCCATCTCTGGAAGCTTCTGTTTCCAGAAATGACAATTCAACACCAGCTTCTCGGCATTACCATAGTGTTTGTATCCATGCTGTGGCAGAATAGGAAGAGCTTCTGGAACTGACCAAGGTCGTAATTGTGTTGGGACACTCCAGGTGAGTAGGAAACCAGGGAGCAAAATACCTTGAGGGAGTGCAGACACCCAAATATGGACTATGACAAATATGGACTATGGAAAGCTTCAAATGCACGTTTGATATGTTTTCAAGAATACAGAATGCTTTCCTGTGGATGACTCCAGAAAGAAATGAATTGGTATTACAATGGAAGTAATTGCAGTTCATGTTCATGCAGATAATGCTGAAAGTAGTGGATTATAAATTGCCAGTTCATATAAATCAATACAGCTCTCTCAACACCATAATTGAGATACTTGCTCTTAAGGTTTGCCCTAAATGTTTTGACAGATTGTCAAGTTTTCTCTCTTTAAACCAAAGACTTCCAGCTTCAGTGCAGTAAACTTATTTGTTAAGTATTAATTTCAATGTGATAATAATACAGAGACTGATTTATTGATAAATTAGGCATTCTTCCTCCACGCTAGAAATATTAAGGAGAGCTAAAACAGAATCTATAGTTTTCAAACTTAGGAAAGCTGAGTTAAACTGTCAAACTAATTTAAACTTACTCTTGTGAAATTCTGAATAATGGTGCTCATCATTTCATTTCTTTCTTTTTTTGTTATAGCATTACACAGTAACTGGAGATGGAAAAAAAGAAAGTGTCACAAGAGCAAAACTGAAATAAATGCTCTAATAATATCTTATGTTCTTTTCAGGTTCAATGTAATCTCATTGGGCACCAGCAGTGGAACTGTTCTGTTCAAAATGGTTTATGGTGAATTTTTCCGCAGACCTGGCAAAGATGCAGAACTTATCAATTTGAATGTGGGTGGCTTTAAGCAATCAGTGGATCAAAGCACTTTGCTCCGATTTCCTCATACCAGACTTGGGAAACTTCTCAAATGCCATTCAGAAGAGGCTATTCTAGAACTATGTGATGATTATAGTGTTGCAGACAAGGAATATTATTTTGACAGGAACCCTTCCTTGTTCCGATACGTTCTGAATTTTTACTACACCGGCAAACTCCATGTCATGGAGGAGCTTTGTGTCTTTTCCTTCTGCCAGGAAATAGAATACTGGGGGATAAATGAGCTGTTCATTGATTCCTGCTGCAGCAATCGGTACCAGGAAAGGAAAGAAGAAGGTCCTGAGAAAGACTGGGATCAGAAAAGCAATGACAGAAGCATCGACTCCTCTAACGAAGAATCATCCATATTTGATAAGGAGCTGGAAAAGTTTGATAATCTGTGCTTTGGTGAAATAAGAAAGAAGATCTGGGTCAGAATGGAAAATCCTGCATACTGCTTGTCTGCCAAGTTAATTGCCGTGTCCTCCCTAAGCGTTGTCCTGGCGTCAATCGTGGCAATGTGCATTCACAGCATGCCCGAGTTTCAAAGGCTGGATGCCAATGACAGGGAGATTGAAGACCCTGTGCTGGAAGCTGTGGAGATCGCGTGCATCATCTGGTTCACTGCTGAGCTAGTGATCAGGCTCATCACTGCTCCAAGTCAAAAGAAGTTCTGGAAGAAACCACTGAATATCATTGATTTTGTCTCTATTATCCCATTTTATGCCACCTTGGCTGTGGACACGAAGGAGGAAGAAAGTGAAGATATTGAAAACATGGGGAAAGTGGTTCAGATCCTGCGGTTAATGAGAATATTTCGCATCCTGAAACTGGCCAGGCACTCTGTTGGACTGCGGTCTTTAGGCGCTACTTTGAGACATAGCTACCAGGAAGTTGGACTTCTCCTTTTGTTTTTGTCTGTTGGGATTTCTATTTTTTCAGTTCTTGTCTACTCGGTGGAGAAGGATGATGACTCATCAGAACTGCACAGCATCCCCGTTTGCTGGTGGTGGGCAACCATCAGCATGACCACTGTTGGTTATGGGGACACTTACCCAGTCACGCTTGCTGGAAAGCTGCTTGGCACCCTATGCATTATCTGTGGGATATTAGTGGTAGCACTTCCAATCACCATTATTTTCAATAAGTTTTCTAAGTACTATCAAAAGCAAAAAGATATTGATCCAGACCAATGCAACAATGATCGCAAAGAGAAATGTAATGACCTACCTTATTTTAACATTAGGGATATTTATGCAAAAAAGATGCACTCATTCATTTCTAGCCTTTCTTCGGTAGGAATTGTAGTCAGTGACCAAGATTCAACAGATGCCTCCAGCATCCAAGATATGGAGGATGTTTATAACACAACATCTTTAGATAATGGTACAGGAAAATGAGTTGAATCACTTTCTCCTTTCTTTATTTCTCTCTCCTGATTCTTGGTAAATGTGGACTTAAAACTTCAGTGAATTTATTAAGAGCAGTTAATTCTCAGGGTACTTAACTCTCAGCCATATTTGGACATTCTTTGCTCTGAGGATGCCATACCGGCTTCGTTGTTTATATGAGGCTTTAAAATATGCCTCATATGGTGGTATAGTTTTTACACAACTAATGATATGCATTGTTGGGGGAAAAAAAAGTCAGGAAAAGAGTTTTAAATGTGAGATCCGTGTTTGTTTGTTCCTGCAGCAATCTGATAGCTTATACAGAATTTGCTTTTATAATTTGCTGCTGTTCAGGTAGACATATATTGCAAACATATAAGAACTATGGCACGCCAATGAAGTTTTTACCTGCAAATACATCAGAAAAAAGAAGAAATTATGTACATGTAAAACTGTGCTCACTAACACATTTATGTAACCTTGGAGTTGGGAACCAGTTTCCTAAGTTGGGACAGAAAATGTATTGGTACATATTGTTTTTACTCCATGGAAGCATAATATTTATGAATTTATTTCCAAAAGCACAATACATTTTTAGTTGGTTAAAATAAATTAATCCCATTGTGCCTGTATTTTTCCCAGTGTCCCACATCCAGCATGGCTGAGCTTTGGCAGGTCCCAAAGGGTCTAAATCATGAGTCCCAGGATGAAGCATGTGGCCTAGGGCTGGACAGGCGCTTATTGTACCTTTTAGCAACCTTTTCTGTCATTGCGAACCTGAGCAATTCTGGTGCCTGGAGAGGATCCTGCTGTGATTAAGACCACCCCAGTGGCTTCCCCAGAGTCTTTGTTTTGTGGGCACTGAAGCAAACGCCTGTGGTGGTCTTTAGAAGTTATTGCTCCCTGCTGTCAGCTCTGCTCCTTTGCTGGAGGTTACTGCCTCGGTGGTAGAAGCAAATGCGAGCAGCATCTTGGCTGCGCTGGTGCTCAGTCCAGGGCTGTAATGCCAAGCAATGGAGCTGTGTGGATGTGCTCTCCTCTACCATATATTGCCCATCAGAGAGGTAGGGTCTGCGCTGCATGTGGGCACCCGTATGTTAAACTATTGCAGCTCGTTTTTCTAAAGCTTATCTGTTGGTGATGGCAGCCTTCCTGGCTTGTGCTATGGGCTGGAGCAACGCTCACTGGCTGGCAGAGTGCTGCAGCACTGTGCATTCCTCTCCTCTCCAGGGATTTCTTATGCAGCCAGCTAATCCCACTCTGGTTCAAACTGTATTTTCGAGGGCTATTTAAAAGGAAATCTGACCCTTGAGCCTTGAGCCTAGCAAGAAGGAGTGCTGAGGACCTTATAGAAGTCAATAGAGTTTCTGAAAACTCTTTTTTTTTTCTTGTCATTTTTCTAGTGACTAAATTAGATGCTGGGCAATGGAGAATCCAATCTACTGTGATGCTGATATTTTGCTTAAAGAGAGACTTCACTTTTTAATTTAATTTTATTTTTTTTAATCCCTATTGGGCTGAATCCTGAAGCCCTTACTCAGTTTCCATTCAGGCAGATCAAGCTCAGTAAGAGTTGACTTCAAGACTGAATAAACCCAGATAGGAATTGATTTTAGCCTCTGCAGAGTAACCCAGAGGGTTGATTTTTCAGGTGTGTGCCAGGATATCTATTGCAAAATACACTAAGTGAGTAGCTGAGGTGCACTCATACTTGCTGAGGCACAGAGCTCCAACCTCTTCCCAGGACAGCGAAACAAAAAAGAATGGGATGGATCAACCTATACCTTGGAAAGAGATGTCCCTCAGGACTGTTGTGCACCAATGTAGTATTGCGGGATGTGGGAAGATTTTGAGCTTTGGAGAAACTTCAGAATTTGGCTTATTAGTTTCTGACTGTCATAAGGGTATGTGATGCTTCACAGACAATTTAGGTTAATTCTTCCCATTTTTAATGCAGGAAAACCAAAAGGGAAAGTTAGCCTAGATGTATTTTGTTCTTAGTGGACAATTAGCATTACAAAGATGCAATGATATAAAATAATGAATATGTATGTGCATGTGAATGTAATTGGAACCAGCAGAATAACAGCATAAAAATTGCTCTGTCCAAAGAAACTCTCTTGGCAGTTTCCACATAAAGATAAATCATATTGCCGTTGAAGTTCAAAAGCAATGAAAAATATTGTAATGCAACAAAAACTGTAAGAAATTTGTATTAAATCATTGAAAAAAAACACGCTATTGAAAAATCTCATTTTATATATTAAGCATTACCCATGGATCACAGAGAAATTGTACTAAATGGTAATTTGTCATAGAATTCATAAGTTCTTGATCGATCACGTGAATCAATCTTAAGAATGTGGCACTACTTACCTTTGACTTTTTTTTTTTTTTTATGCATAGATAAATCTTGCAAAACAGTGAAGCATGTCTTTTGGACCATATCAGAAGGCAGAGACATATCCATGTGTCATGCAATGTGTTATTCTGGGATGAGACCGGAGCTCTGTTCAAATCAGTTGTATCTTAAAAAAAGGGCTTTGTTGTTATCTGTTTCCTTTGCTGGAATAAATCCAGCACCTCAATTTCACATGACTGGGAGCAGGATGTGAGCCCTGTTTCATGCCGAAAGTTCTGTCCTCAAAGCAGAACTTCAGCCCTGTAACGTGCACTGGTTCAAGAAAGTAACGCAAGTCTTGAGTGCCAGAAAAAAACAGATGAGAGTAAATACGGAGATACTGCATGTTCTTTCTAGTAGTGAAAGTTTTAGTAGAAGAATTTACTGTTAAGAAGCCAGTGGTAAGAGGAGATTTGTTTCTTACTTAGTTTGTCTTTCCTGGTCTAGAGTTACATGGCATCAACACAGTATCAATGGAAGGCAGATTGTCTTTATTGCTTTTTTATTTCTGTACCACACGTTTTTCTCTTTAAAAATGCTGCCTGAATTCTCTCCACCCAGCTGCTCTGTTTCAGATACCAAAGCAGAGAAGAGGTTATGTTCGGATATGCATCCCATTTTGTATGGGAGGGATTTGCTTGTCTTTATACAAAACAGTTTCCTGGCACATTATTAGTTTCTTTGTCTTGATGGCAAATACTTCACTTTTGATATTCAGTATTTCCACAGTAGTATCCATCCTTGCAGAGTTCTCCCCTAGTGTAGTGTAGGACTGCAGCTTCCCAGATGCCCAGCTTCCCCCAGCCCATGCCCTGCTGGGTGCAGGCTCTGTCACTGCCACAATTTTTGGTGTGTGTTAGAAGAGTTACAAAGGCAAATGTAGAGGAACAAGAAGGGAGGTGTTTCTGAGTCCAGAAGGGCATCTTTCATTCAGCTGGCTGGCAGCAGGCAAAGCTTAGCTGGGGTGAACTTAGTGAGTAGTCTTGCTGTGCAGATGAGCACTCTTATGGGCTGTGCTTTTTTTTTTTGTAGGAAAAGTCACCATGAAGCACAAATCAGTGGCAGAGCATAAACATGAGCTAAATAAATGATAGCACATCTGTGTCAGGCAAGGAAACAAAATATCACTTATTGGTTAGGTAGAAATTAGTGTCAGGCACCGTAATGCAAAATATTACCATTTAAAAGCAGGCTCTGTGCTGATTTCCATGCAAACGGTTTGCTGTCAGGGAATGCGGAAAGTGTCAGGCAGGTTTGACTGGTAAATGCATCACACGGTCTTGCCCGGGTCAGGATGCTGTGTATTAATACATTTATTCATTTCCATACATCCCTAACAAGTAGAACAAGTGACAGGAAGCCGCTAAGCTGTGGAGAGCTTCTCTAATATTTTTTGATTAGCTGACAGTGTTTGTGAAGCTGCTAATACCTCTTCATCCAAAAAAGAACATTTCTCAAACAAAATCAAAATAACCCTGTGCTAGATGTGCAATTTGTGTCTGATAGCAGTAGCTCAGTTGCAGTCGGTAAATATTGCTGTCTGGTGCTCTATAGCTGCAGTGCTGCTGCTTGTATTTCTGAGATGTTTATGCTCTGTCAGTCAAGAGACAGCAGATGCCATTAAACCATCTCAGCACTTTCTGCTGCACCATAATTGCAGGATCTCTTCTAAGCACAGCAAAATGTCACGACTCACTGAGACTTCTTTTTTAATTTCTTTTATAGTTGTAGTTAATTTTTCATGATGGGCCTATGGTCCAAACATGCTCTAGCAGAAAGAAAAGCCACTGTGTGCCTCTAGACAGGTTACAAGATTTTGATATTTACTTCCAATCTGGACGTTGCCCTTCCACCTGACTGGCACAGCTAAGGTAGGACAAATAGCAGTAATTCATAGCTAAGGAGTAAAAGGCAGAGCTCCTTTAGGTGTTCAATATAATTAGATTAAATATAAAACGTGACTGCTTCCTTGAGAAATGACCCATGTTTCATTTCTTTTTAAAGAATATATTGGAGGGGACAGTCTTTGCTTGGGATTTTGGCAGAAAAGCAGGTCAAGGGCTCTCTCATCTGCATACACATCTGTTTTCCCCAAATCTCATACCAGTGGGAGGGAGAGACTTTGCAGCATCGCTCACAGGCCTGTGAACCTACAGGCCAAGGAACTGGGTGTGGAGGAGAACCCGTTTTTGGCATCTGTCAGGAAAGGGTCTCTCTGGTTTCAGCCGAGGTTTCGTGGTGCCAGGAATGAGGAAATCTTAACCATTTCCGTGTTTTGTTGATTAAAAGCAATACCATGTGGTTTCATGTGGTGATTTATTAAGGTAATCTGCTTTCACTGTTTCTTCAAGACCATTTCAAAGCAGAGCCCAAGAAGGCATTACACTGGTTTAATCTTTAGTTAATCTCTACTATTAACTAGCATATATACTGTCAAAGTTTCCTAGATTTTTATGGTATTCAACGCTATTTCCACTGTGAAGCTTATTATAACTAGCACACGAGTATGCTGGAGATTGTTATGGTATAATTTAGTATCATTGTCCTAGGATGTCTTATGAAGGGCACCCTGGGCAGTATTTATTTCCCCTAACTTCAGCTATTGTGTGGCTGATCATTTGGGCTCCCTCTGTCAACAGAGGAAAAACAGACCTCCTCAGGAGACAGCACATCCTATGTATACAAAGGTCCTGTCTGAAGACAGGACAAATGTCTCTGCTGGCTATGCAGCAAGCCTGTATGGTTTCTTTAGGTTAGATGCCTGGCCTTTAGGCAGATAAAATTAGATGTGATGAGTGCTAGACCACAAGATGTAGGGTCTTGACTATCCTCTGGTGGTGCCATCCTCTGAACACTGTGTATGTAGGAAGGGCTGTGTTTCTGATGTAGATGTTTGAACCTGGGTGACATAAAGACAGACACAGAAATTTACTCTGAAGCCTGAGGCTGCTCAGTGATAGCCACTGGGTAAGGATTAATCCAGTGTAATATTGCTAAAAACAGCTTCCTGTACAAGAAAAGTTGGACTTTCCCAAAAAGCCTTGCTAGCTGTCTGTTAGAGTCTGGAATAACCTGCAGGTTGAACTTCAGTCTCCTGTAGTAATTAAAAAATACACATAATAAAATACCAGAGGGAGTAAACTAGCATTGGCAGAGGCAGGCACAATATGCTGACAGTACTTCTGTGACCCAAATTTGCATCATTTCTTGGCTTCCTGTAAGCTATATAAAATATTCTGACTGTGCCATGTGTTATAAAGTCTGTCTCTGTGCATTAATATAAATATAATAATGGAGCCAAGTCCCAGTGTTACAGCTGTGAAGCCAGAAAAAAATTCCAAGCTTGGAGAAACTGCAAAAATATTGTTTGGCTACAACTGCAGTTTTAAAGTTGTAGCTGCCTCAGTGGTGGGGAGGACGAGGGACCAAGCACAGGTGCTGGTACATGGGCTTCCCTTTCATCCTTTGCACACTTAGTACTGAGCTCTTCTTGGGAGTGCATAGAGGCTGAGGGACCTGTATGGCCTTGAGGAGCACTCCAAAGACTCCTCCTGGGTCTATTATGCTTGTGGCCAGCTGTATCTAGGAAGGGGTGGGTATGGGTGAGAGAATAAGGTGGTCTGTGTGAAATAAATAGCCTTTCAAAAGGTAGAATAATATCACTGAATTTGATGTCCCCACCCTCCTACACCCCTAAGAAGCAACCTTGGGAGAGAAAGCAGATACAAGGGAGAAGTTCAAGGTCCAGATATTTAGCTGCACCCATTTGGAGGCTACTCCATGTTGTGTTGATCCATATGCTTCTACAGAATCACAGGTAGAGATTTATATATAACCTTGAACCCCTTCCATTAGATACAATAATACATTTTCTTCCCACAGGCTTTGTGTTGCAGGTACAATATGTCCTTTTCTCCAGGCCAGTTTCTGTCTGTGATGCTGTATCTGCCTTTCATGCTGACTGGAAGTTGGATGCTTCTGAAGTGTTACACATGCTATACATCATCCTTGCCGCTTCTACCCCATTTCCTAGAAACCTGGAAACTGCAAGAGTGAAAGAGTTCAATCAGTTTCTCTGTCCAATATTATTTTTTGACAGCATCAAATGCCATGCATTTCAGAGAAAAGGATTCTCTCTGCTCCTGAACTTTAGTTCCTAGTGAGCTTTAGGACTTCAGGCTATTTTTTTTATCAGTTATTTGAAGATCAACTTAGTCCCTACAGCAAGGAGATGGATAATTCTGGCATTTAATTCCAGGCGGAGTAACCCCAAGTACACAAACATCGATTTCTTCCTTTTAAATGAGATTGCAATCTTACATATTTGGACTGTGGATCTTTGGAAAAAATGTGGTGAATAAACAACTCACTGTGCAAAGAGCCAGCTTAATGCTCGGAAGTGCACAGGAATTTTGTATGAAACAGGAGGATGTTGGTGTTTGACAGCACGGCTTCGTAAGCCTCCTGGGTGGAAGGAAAAATAGATTTTTTTTTCCTTTTTTTTTTTTTTCTCTAAACAGTTCAGGAGGATATGGAGTAACAATCTTGCTGTGCTGTGGTGACTGAAAGTGTTGAATGAAATGATGGTACATTGAAGTTAAGGCTGTTAAAAACTAACATAACTTTTTTGTAAACATCCCCCTCCCCTGGGTCAATCACTTTGCATGATGTTCCAACTTTTTTTAAACACAAAAACATAACATAATAAAAGCACAGCAATATTTTTCCTTGCTAGATTTTTTAAAGATTAAGTTAACTGTAGTTATAGGTGTGGAAAGAGAAATGGCTGGTGGGCAGGATGTGGGGGATGCTTGAATTTTTTAGAGTTTATTTTGCAATTCTGTTCTTTTGTCTTTGGCACCACACACTTTTTCATTAGCATTTTTTTAATTATTATTATTGACTGAAGAATCAAAACAAGTAACACATAATTTTTTTTTTTTCTGGAGTTTTTTTTTAGACAATTGAATGTGGAGGAGAAAATATGGTACGTCATCTATACTGTTACAGGTCTTAAGGATGAATTATAATCTCATCAGAAGCATTCCTAACCAACATATGGATTCATATGTAGGTATGGTATATTTAATGCATCTTAAGTCACAAAACTTAAGTTCTGGCAATGTTCAGTGACTGAAAGGTTAATAGAAAGGATGAATCTAGTTCTGTCTAGTTGCAGCTTCTTGTACAGCAGTGTGCTTTTGGCTTTTAGACTGCCTCTGTAAATGGGAGGCTAGTGCTTTGAGTATTTTATATATCTAGACATATACATACTGATTGGACAGCTGTCTAAGCATTATTGTGTGGGCTTTTAGAAGTCTGGCACCAAAGCTAACCTCTCTTCATCTACTGTGCGGCACTTGCCGAGGAGTTGCCGCATTATAGGGGTGTGTGGCGCATGCAGAGTGATCCCATTAGGCAATGCAGCAGGAGCATGCAAGGTGGAATGTGGGTCCTTGCCAAGGGTGCTTTGAGCTGGAAGTACAATTTTTGTTAGCTTGTTTTCACTGTGTTGTCACCTACTGAGAACCTGTATGTGCACCACTTAATGTTTTAAGTCATCCCAATATGATTTAGGGTATCCAGAAAGAGCTTTGAAAATACAAAGGTTCCTTGAAAGCAAACACTGAGATGGAGAAAAGGTGGCTCAAAGACATTTTTTCCCCGGATTTTCTGCCCTGGCATAGGAGTAATGTCAGGGCAGCAATGGGAGTAGGATAACAAAATGTTGGTGAAAATTCAGTGTTAGGAGAGTCTGTTTAGGGCCACTGTGAGTCCATATGAAAATAAGTGTTGGAGGAGTCTGGGGACTGGGGTAGGGAATCTGCACGCAGCAGGAATGTGCCACACAGCTTTTGTGCATGCTGTGCTTGGGGTGATGGTAGAAAGAAGATGACGTCTCTGCACCAGAAGTTTTCAGTTGCATAGTTGCACCGCATTGACTGCAGCCTTCTGTGCCTTATCCACAATGTCTTTCTCAATCTGATGCCATTTTTTTCAAAGTTTTAGTGCTTCTGCAGTCTTGAAATCATGAGAGAGGCAATGAGAGCAGCTGGAGGGAAGTAATGGAGCAGGAGAAAGGGGCTGATGGCAAGAGCTATGTTCATACAGAGGACATACTGCAATGACACTTTGTTGGGAAATGTTCCCCCCCATGTCTTGAAGCTTTTCTTCTCCTCTACTCCTACAGAAAAACATATTTCTTGGAAAAGGACCGTGCCATAACATGACTTTTGCTAAGTGCAGTCTTCCTTCCTGTGGTCATTTAAAACCAGATGAAGCACTGTGAATGTAACCTGGTAGATAAGTTTGTACTGGGAATAGGACAGTCTAGCTCACTGCGTGGTCTCTCTTTCCCTTTTGACTCTGTACTTTACAGCCGAGGAGGTCTTTGGTAACACATACTCCCCTTTTAGGCATATGGCATGTGTTAGGATATGTAGTCCTTGGAATGTTCCCAGCTATTCAGCAAGCTACAAGAAATGGTGAAGGCAATCTTTGTATTGCCAAGATCCTGTTCTCCCACATGTAATTTCAGTATCCCTTTCCTTTAAAATGCAGGTGACTTCATCATCACAAATGTAGTTCAGTACACAGACCACTTACAATAAACCTTACATGGGCTGATTATTTATTTTTGGATGGAGGAGAAAAACAGAAGAAAAATGCATGGCTTTTCATGTGGTGAAAAAAGGCAGACAAAAATATTTGAATAATAACTTTCATGGCCAAATATTTCCACAGTTATCAGAGTGTGATCTTCATTGGACTAAATCATCAACAAGAAACTATATATATACGAGCATAAAAAAAATAAGGAAAGGAAAGAAAAATCAGTGACTTTTTCCTATCTCTGACTCCTTTCATGGAGATTGAGATACCTCTCTCATGGCTAGATGATGAATCACTTGTTAATTAAATGGTCAGAAAAGTAGCTGAAAAAGGAATTTGGGATCTGATAAAGCTCAGCATGGAGGAAGCCATCACTGTCATCAATCCTGTCAGGTTTTGACACCTTAATTAAGAGATATCTTTGGCAGTGTTATGGAAACTCAAGCGCTGGGAGAGTGTACAGCAAAGCTTTTTGTTACTGAGATTACTACAGTACTGGAGGGATCAGGAGCCAATCCTGCTTCCATCGGTAAGCCCAAATTGCAGGTATTTCAATACAAGTGGGCATAGATTGGGAGGGACAGATTGGGGCTCACTCAGGTGCATTGCTGTCGTGGTGGAGAGCAGTGGCTTTGGCCTACAAAGGATTGGGATCTTCCCTTGCGGCTCTAGTTGATGTTTCATGTGATCCTGTGCCAGCCATTCTGTCATCCAGCACTTCTGGTTTCCATCACATCCTTTGCCTCTCTTTTCTGACATTTAAACTATGTAGGACAGCAGTTGTCTCAATCTGTACAATCCTTCCCTAGGGGGAGTGTGATGGTCAAAAATGGGGTGGTGATCTTGCAGAAGACCTCATGTTACTGTGAAAATGGTGACTTCATCTGTGGAGAAGTGGAAAAAGTTGAGGTCTTACTGGAAAAACTGATTTTAGTTTTGGCCAAACTCTTTAAAATGATCTGTCTTTAATGAAATGGCTAAGAAAAAAAAAAATCATCCTCTGTCCTGTCCTGTCATAGTTATATAAAAAATAGTATATTTTATTAGAGTGAACAATAGATCTTTCTGTTCAGTTGCTGAACCAAATTGTTTTAAAAATCCATAATTTAAGACCCCTTGAACTTTGTTTTTTTATTTGACTCAATGTTCCACTTGATTTTGAGGGGTTAATTCTTTTTTCATCTAATTAAATTTGGGCTGGTTTGAAATAGTAAAAAAAAAAAGTTTCATAATGAAAAACGTATTTTTTTTTTTTTTTTAGAATATGTTGAAATACAACATTTCAGCATCTTTGGAAACAAGATGCTCTTAGAAAATTTCACAATGAAATGTACATTGTTCCAAAATCCCTCCTGCCTTTTTTGTTTTGTTTTTGTTTGGTTTGTTTGTTTTGTGAAAAATTCCCACCAACTGTGGGCTGGATTCAGAAATAAAGCTGGTCTCCCTGCCACAGCCCTTTTCAATGAATTTTCTATTCACAAAAAATGTTTTCATCCACTTTTAGTTGTATTCTTTGGAAAATGCTTATGTTCCTTGGAGAATTCAGATACAGCAAAAAATTCATGTCACTTCCATGGTTGCTGTAGCTGATCCCATGCCTTCCATCGTAGTGTGTGACCTTCAGGTGGTGATTGATAAAGAGAAAGGAATGGTCTAGTTTGCCTGAGATGAAAAATAAAATGCAGTTACAAGAAAATCATATCTTGAGAAAGGAAATCAGCCCATTTTAACAAATTTATGAGTGAGAACTTTGTTATCAAGCATACTTAAAAGACAACAAACCAGCACATGAAAAGCCTGGTGGACCCCATCTATTTATGTGATGCCTTTGATGGGAATCTAACTGTGAAATCTGATTGGAGAGAAAATGATTTGTTTTAAGTAGTAGTTACAAATGGATATTTATGTTCCTCTGGAATAATTGGTGAATGTGTTTCAAAAAGAGCTCTTTCCAGTAAATAAACTAACATCAACCAGTAACTGCTTAGTGGCTGGTAAGCAGAAGCAGAGTACTAAAGCGGATAGAAGGGCTCAAGAGAGAAATCGTTCTAATATTATTATTTAATATTTATGCTTTTTAGTCTACAGAAGAGAATACTTGGACAGATATAGCATTCTTAATATATGCGAAAGGCTTTTGCAAGAAGGAAAAGCTTTTTT
>VXAA01004401.1:17756-30764 GCA_013399115.1 Anseranas semipalmata | reverse complement strand
TTTTTTTTTTTTTTTTTTTTTTTTTTTGTACTCTTTAGGGAGTAAGGGAGCTGAGCTCAAGCCGGGGAGAGTGAAGATGAATGTTTGGTGTTAAAAGTGGCCCTTGTGGTCCCTTGCCCAGCCCCAGCTCCAGCTGGTCATTATCTCAGTCACACTGATATAAATGTGTGTAAGGAGAAAGCAGATTTCTCAAATCAGCCAGGTTTTAAAAAATAAAATAAATGATTATCTGCTGAATCACCAAAATCTGAGTGGGTAGAAGGGAGCTGTGAGCCAGAGAAGTTGAAAAGCCCCTGGATTATTGTCTTCCTGATGGAGACTCAACCCTTTTTTCAGTGACTCCATAGTTGTGGTAACAACCCAACATTTTGTGTAACTCGTGAGTTTGCTGGGGATGGGAGAATTTATTCCACTGAGGGCCCAACTCAACGGCTTCAATAAGGAACCTACTGGGCTGGGTGCCTGTGTCACAAAGGCATCACTGGCCTGAGCATTGGGGTATGAAGAGGAGAAAACAGATGATGGAACCTAGCCTCATACATTTGAATTGCTGTTGTGACACTGTCTTGGGCTTAAGGGGAGAAGTTGATATCTTCTGTGTTGTCAGCTAATATTTCCCATGCTCTCTCTGGTGGAAAAGTAGGAAGGGTCTTCACGGATGAGACTGTGAACACATTTCAATAGAGACTGAAATATCTTCTTATGCAGCAAATGGATCCTTGGGAGCATGACAGGGATACGGTGACAGTCTGCCATGAGCAAAATTCCAGGGCTACTATCAGTTTTTGGCACATTTGCCTGATTTTTTCTTGTTGGAGCTCATTTTTAGTATGTGAGCACTGCACAGATTTGATTTATCTTCCCAGCAGCACCCTTGTAAGGAAGTGCTAATACTTCCATTTCATGTCTGATTTTAAAAGTCAAAGTGTAAAGCAGAAATATTTAATCATCTTCTCTGTGATCAGTTTGATTTGTTATGCCCACATTTGCATGTAGTAGTGAAAAAATTTTTCTTGTGTGTTAAGTATATATGTTATTGTATAGCTATTAACATTTTCACTATATAAATAGAAGTGAGCTAAACTATAGAAAAGAAATCCTGATCCTTACCTACACAAAACATTTCATATGTCAGAAGGAATGTGTTTTTATGGCTCTAAATTAATTGTTTTCCCCAAAAACTTTCTTCCAGAGGAAATTTCAAAATTCCACCCTTCCATTGTTATTGGGAATTGCTTTTGGTTTCATTTCAATTTCTATGGCAACAGGAAATTTTGTTTTCTGACAGGCTTTGCACATAAAAATCTGATTTCCCTGGGCTCTTTTGAATACATCAGCTTGCATTTTTATCCCTGTTAGTACTTTGAACCTCTTTCCTTAACCCTTTAACTCCATTTAGTAATCCTATCTGTTTCTCCTTAGACAAAACAGACAGTTTTTCCATATTTTCTTATTTTATTTTATTTTATTTTTTGGATATAATTTGATTCAGTGTGTTGATATCAGAAATATAACCACATTTTATACTTAGAGTAGAAACTCAATTCTTGCCTTATAGGAGCATTATTACATTTTGAATGAGTTGTAGGCACTACATTTATTCCAAATCTGGCTTCAAGGTGGTGGAATATAATCTCCACACTGTATCATTTTAAAGTCAGGACCTACCTTTCTTTGTTACGTTTTGTTTTCATTAATGTATCTCACTGTGTTTGACATGTTAATCAGGCAGTCCATGAGTGTACTTGAAGAGTGCCTTATGAATAATATAATGGCTACACAACCATTAAACTTTGTACTAAGTCTCCTGTAATTTTGAACAAAGTATTTCAGTTAATTTCTGAATAGATGCCAGACTTCTATGGTTTCTAAACCTTCAGCATTCATGGAATGAATAATGAAATATCATTGTATTTAACACTGGCCTCACCCGTGCCACAGAATTGTTTATTATGAGTGCTCTAAAGCTTCAAGATACATAGTTTAAATTCAAGCAGCCTCTTAAATTTGGATGTGAAAGAAGAATGGAAGAAAGTCAGGAACATGGTAGTCTTATTCCTCTATGCTTTGCCTACCCGTTTAGCTCCTTCCACTTGAAAAGTCGCATCTCTGTGTCCCACTAGCAAGTGTTTCCTCTGTCAATCATAGTACAAATATTGTTGTGCACTCTCTGAGCCCAGCCATGTGCCTTGCTTAGTTCCTCTTCAGCTGAGCTTGCATATGTGCATAGCTCCTTAACTGGAGGGAAAAATATTTCTAGTTAGTCCCCAAAGCTTCCCCTACTCTTTGGCCTTTTGCCATAAACATAAATAAAGCAGCACTCACAGCAACTGACTGTGCAGATCTGCAGTCCTTCCTCTCTTTGATTAAAAGAGAAAAGAACTGGCATCCCTGACACGTGAGTTATTGGCAGCATGATAAAGCCCTGAATGAATTAATGGGGCAGTTCAAACCTTTGAACTCTGCTTTACCACAATAGTTGGAGAACTTTACGAAGGAATCAAAAAAGCTGATGTTCTGTGGAGCGCAGCTTCTGGGGATAGCTTCTTCAGAGGATGGCTGGTGCCCTCAATAGGTGTTTCCAGCTGCTTCCTAACATTTTAGAAAATGGTCTGCTGATAGAAGATAACTTTAATATCATTAAAGCATTAATCAGATTTAGCTTCCAGCACATTCTATTTGGGCAGAGCAGTCTTTTTTAATGATAGGTTTATTCTATATTTAGCCATGTATTTGGGGGAGCTGCTTCTCATTATTTATACATATTTATATTATATAGGCTTTGTTGATGCTGATATGAGTTTTCCATTGATGTTGAGATCTGAGATTATTTATGGCTCTGTACACTTGTCTGCAAATCATGATAAAACTGATCTGCATTTTTTTCTTTTGCAGTCAATGAAATATAGCCAGCTTGTGTTCATTGTTAGCACAGATATTTATATCTATATCCGACTTTTTTTTTTTTAGTTGTTAGATCTTGTTGCTTTACTTGTATGGATTGTCCGAGAAAACTGTACAGGCTCTAAGTTGTGGGAAGATTCAATACTTATATCTTAATGTGTGCTGAGCAAACCTATCATGTTGCTTTGCTGATCTGATAGTTATTTTTATTTTAAATAAATGTTTTTGAGACTGTATCTATTTATGACTTTAGCCCCTTGTGAATGGTTACTGCAGGTCATCTGTTGTTGATTCAGAAGTATTAGTTAATCATACAGGAAAGGGAGTACGGGTGAAACTTGATTTCTTCCTGTGGGAAAGTAAGCAAATCATTTCTGTTCATTTTGAGCTTCATAGACCAGCTCACTAGAAACTGTATTTCAGCCCATGCCTTTGCAAATGGCTTTTTAAATGTTTGAAATAACATTTCTGAATTCTCAGGGTGTAAAGAAACATTTTTTTCCGGCACTTACCCCATCTCAGCTAAAAGATTTGTCTTTCCTATATTCACTAAAGGATACTTGTAATATAAGATCAAATGTCAGCAAAAATATATTTCTGACTTATTTAATGATTATTGCTGATATATTTAATGAGTTTTGATGCTTCATTTTCATGTCGTGACATATTCAAATAGGAGGTGCTCAAATAATTCTTAAAACCAAGAATTTTTATTGTGTCCCAAATTGAATGTGCATCCTTAATAAATACTGTGGGCTTTAGAATAATTAAGAATAATTTGTATCAGATGATCTTTATTTATTCTGAACCCTTCCATAAAAATATTGCTAGAAGCAGACTAGAAACCTGCAGTTCTGATTGCTGCAGAGGACAGACAGATGTGCTGCTGTCTGCAATACAAGTCTATGGACCTCAGATGGACTCCGGCTGGGAGAAAACCAGAATCCGTGACCAAGTCTGAGTTCTCTGACAGGGCACATGTATAGGAGAGGCTCTTCTCCTCTAAGCCTGGGGAAGAGCTGTGTGCTTGTTCCTTGTAGGCTACGGGCAAACACAAGCATTTGTGTAGCTCCTGGTCAGAGGGAGTCTTGCTGGGAAGCTGTGAGGTGACTTTGGGAAGCCCAGGAGAAAGCTTCTGCCAAGCCCAGGCTGTGAGGAGGGCAAGGAGCATGAGCAAGGAGGTAGGAGCTGTTCAAGCACTTCTTCCTCTGGGAACAAACTCTTTGCAATGACAGGTGTAGTACCAAGTGATGACATCCTGAGTTAATTTTCTCCATAGACCAGAAAGTTAATTTACAATAATTTTATGACCTGCAACCTTTCTGGAATTTCACTTACTTATTGCTACCTACAGTAGAAGAACTGATTTCTTTTCTCTTTTGGTGCAAAGATCATCAGAGCTTTGAAGAAGAAAGCAAGAGGGATAAAGCAAAGGTAAAGATGCAGTGTAGTTACAGCTATGATCAGTGAGTTTTAGTAATCCCTGTACCACAGGCCCCTCCAGTCCTTCTGTTTCTGGTCCTCATGGATGGGAGATGTTTGTAAACCTGGTTTTGGATAGATCCCATGTTCAAGGTTGTTACAGTTCCTGCATCTTCTCTATACAGAGAAGTATATTAAAGTTAGCCCACAGGGCACTCTGGCCTTTCCAGGAGAAGGGAGTGATGGCTTACCTTCATTCTGTCTTGGAAAGCAGATCTACTGTGTCTGTATCTCCCTCTTTTACTGAAATTTTTCTCCACCCCNCCCCCCCTTTTTTTTTCTCCTGAGACAGTATGGGGTAGCAGGACTCCATTCAGCATTAGAAAGACTATTGTCTTTCACTTTGTTACTTTGTGACTGCTGGCTTTGACAAAATCATGGATTTGTTTCATCTGGTCAGCAAATTATTTCCATCCATCTGTAGCCCCAGAAACTTGCTTGGATCTTGGAAGTGCATCTGGTCCCAATTTGAAATTGAATTGCCTCATTTTTATCTGACATGATTGTGTGTGGACACTTAGATCATGATTCCATTTCTATGCATCACAATCCAAGAAGAAGTCTCTCACCCCCTGCCTCCAAATCCTTTCCCAACCCCAAAACAAACGTTGACACCTCCCTACTGTAGAGGTCTGTCTGTTGCAAGTTTTCCAAAGGGTATTTACAGTGGGGGAGAACTGTGCAGGGGAAGCGTATGCCTCCTTCTATGAACTGCTATTTGTATGCATAAGCTTTCCTTGGGAGCACTGAAGATGAATTGCATTACTGATGTTGGTGAACCTCTCTTTTTGTCCAGTAACTGCCATTCTTTAAAGGTCCTTTCAGCTGGGTAGACAGTCATAGGAGAATAAGAAGTTATTTGACAAGTCAGCTACTTGGATCAGGCAGCCTTTTTCATTAATTAACTCTCATACTTGTGAGCTTCTCAGATGTTCCTAAAAATGGTCAAACTGAGTTGCAGAGTAAACAGAGATTAGAAAATACCTGTATTTGACATCTATCTGAACCCCAAGGATATTTCTGGTAACACAAAGCTTAGAAGTCTTTGTACATGACTGGGGTGAGTTCATTAGACAACATCATTGTAGCCTAATTGGTTTCAATTAACTTTTGCCCTCGAAATACTGTGTGGAGAGCCGCAGCTGAGCTCCACTGGAGGTCAGAGTTAGATGGGACATGCAAAAAGCAGCTGGTTGCAGACAGCCACTAAACAAATGAAACCTTGTTCTGTAGTAGTCACAGTCTGAGTTGTGTCAAGGTGGTGGCAGCGGAGGAATCGCTGAACTCTGAAGCCTTTGCATCCCGTCCTGGGCTTACCAGCATTTGTCAGCCCTAGCAGTGGTTTTGTTTCATTTCAGCACAAAGCATTTGCTTTAAAATCTACTTTGATGAGTATTATTGTTGGTAAGATGACAGAGAGCCTGAGTGCATTAACTGATAAACTGGCTTGGGAATGGTTTATTAGCATAAATATTAAATATGAGATTCAGCAGCAACTAACGGATAATCCTTTGAACTCCACTCTAACTGACATACTTCCAGCCTATGACAAAAGGAGGTAGAATAGAAAGAGGATAAGTTAAGAGACCTGGTGGCTTCAGTGATTAGAAATAAACAAACTACATAGTAATATGTTTTTTTGTCTTTTCTTGGATATACCTGATAGTAATTGGCATGTCCATGGCTCATCAATATAAGCAGCAAAATATATTGTTACTTGGGACTTTGAGGCTTAATTAAACAGATGCTTTAGTTTGACCACATGTTGCTTCACTTGATAACATTTACTCACATAGTAGGACAGAATAAACAGTTTCTCTTCTCTGCTTGCTTACCTCTGCACTTATAAATGACAGTGGAGACTTGGTATATATTAGCCTTAAATTCAGTGAATTAATGTGATTTCTGCAAGAGATTTTGGGCAGTGTTTTTCCAGTCTATGAAGGACAACAAAATTATTTTGTGACAAAATATTTAAAATGACTGGAGTGGTTGCTTTTCATCTGAGGCACCCAGGCTTTTTGTTAGCACTATTAAAATATTTTTAGAGAGACATGCCACTTCATGAAGCTGATTTCCTGCTGATCTGTCTAAGCATGGAAGATGTCATAAATCAGGTTATTAATAGCCTGATCCAGAGGGTCAGTGTGCATCAGTAGATGAAAAATAGATAAAAAGTAACTTTTTAATTATTTGAAAATTAGCTAATATATCTCAAACTCATAATGAATCTCTGTGGATGGAACCAAACCATTTTTTTGTGTTTTCCCTTGGATTATTGAATAGGAGTAGGACTTGAAGAGATGATAGTTAAAATGTTTGAACACTTTGTATGAAAATAATGTTTTACAAATGATATCTTGCCTTCTGTGGCCATAAAAGAGAGTCTCCTAAGCAGTCTGATGTGTTAGTACTCATAACTGTAAGATGTGGTGATGTTTGTTACTTGGTGCTGAATGAAGCAAGACATCATAAAGCTAAAATGCAAAGCTTTTAGCTGTACTATCAGCTACTTGGAAAACACCATCTCCTTCACCACACTGGGCAGAAGTTGGATAAAGTAACTAATTCATCTGGCTTCAAAACTGGATAGATTCTCCCAGAAGATGGCAGTGCACCTATGAGTAGTGTTCTCCTGCCAGCTTTGCAAGCCATATCATTTCTAGCTGTTTTTTTTTTTTTCATATTGTGTACAATAACAAAACCAAGTAATGCAAGTTGTGTGTGGATACAAAAGGCACTTTTGATCCTGAAATCTGAAGTGCACACTGGTGTTCCACAAAAGCTGTATGTCCTGCGTGGATGGTAATGGACTGAACACTTCTGGGTAGGTCAGCAAGTTGCTTAGCATTTTGCTACACCCACCAGCATGCTGAAGATCCCCTATCCCTTGGAGTCCTTCAGATAATCCCTATGCAAAACCCACATCCAGAGCTTTAAAATGTGTCTCAGTTCTTAAAGTGTCATTGCTTGCAGAGGAACAGATCAGTGTAGGATAACAGTAACTAAGAAATTGAGGAAATTATGGCATTTAAAATTCTGGTCGTGTTATTTCTTTGCTCCACTTTCAGTTTCTCACCGAAAAATTCCTTTGTTCAGATAGGGATCAAAAGCGGATGTTCAGAAATACCAAAAAGGACTACTTCTGTAGTAGTTCTAGTCTAAGAGCAATCAGTAATTGCTGTAAATATAGGGATATTTCCAGTTCATTTTCCGAAGATGTAGTCTAAGTGTGGATTTTCAGATGTGTAATCAAACCAGAACTACTTAACCTTTCAGAAATTGATCCACCTCTTATCACTTTATTTATTTCAGAATTAGCACTAAGGAATGCTAATATCTCTTTTTAAAAATCCATCTTAATCTATAGCTATAATTTGCAAATAAAATTCACTTGCTCTTCTGCAGTTCTTGTTTTATGAGCTGTTTGATATGCATTTTTACATGTATGAACAAGTTCTTTTTGTGATGTACCTGAATGAAGAGATGTTTGTGAAGAGGGGAGGGAGAAGAGAGGAGCTTTAGAAACATAGCAATGCTTACAGGTAAATTTTGGAACTAAAGTTTGCCACACATGTTTTGTCATATCCAGAATTACTACCAGTAGCTAGAGAACATTTAAATATTTATTCTCTGCAGCTTGGTCTGAAAAAAAGTTTTGTTATGGCTCCTTTGTAACCATTTATTTAGTTTTCTAAACAGCAAAGATGCACGGGCAGTAAAAAATAAAAATAAAAATTGCAGCTGTTTCTTTAATGTAAAGAAGAGATGAAAAACAATTGTATGTTCTTGTTCTCCAGTCAAATATAATTGCATGTTCTCGTTCTCCTGCTTAGACATTGTGGGTACTAATTTTACTAAACTAACATGAGCTGCATCATTTCCTTTGCACAAAACACAAAACCAAGCAAGAAATTAAAATTTTGTTGTTGTTGTTGTTTTCATTTTCCTCCTCCAGTAAGTCATGGGAGCTGTGAGATACACTAGGTTTTTAATTTTTAGATGTCTGCTCTCTGTTTTAAAAGTGTGTTTGTCTTCCTCGTAGAACAACCATGTTTAGTTTCTTGGAGGACTCATCTGTGATTGGACTTGTCATGACCATAAACTCAGACAAAATCTTCCTTAGCACCTGAAGAGATAAAGCAGCACCTTCCTTTTCAAATGGCCAACAGACCTGTCTAACCCATCTTAAATGCACAAAATCACAATCCATAAGTTATATGAAGGCGACAGTGGTGACAGATTTGATCTTGTCACTCATTCACCAGTAAAGGCTATTGCCAATTCCCATTTCACCACCTATTAATCCCTTCACCGCTGCCAGGCATCTTTCCCCTTTGCCAGGAGAGGGCTTACGTCAAATCTAACACCCCCCCCCCCCCCCCAATTACCTTTTTAACATAAATCATCTGATGCCTGCGCGACTCGCGCTACTCATGTGACTGACTGAGCTCTTGGGTTCTGTGCTCTATACCGTGCCTGTTGGCACTTGCTGCTGCCACTGTGTAACCTGGATATGCTGTGATGTGTAAATGATACTGCTTGCTATTTCCTCGCTCCTACTGTGTAAAATCTCAATAAAACTGAAAATTATCACTAGACAAACTGTGCAAATATCTTGGCTGGCTATTCCACAATAAGGCAAGCTACCTCAGCACCAATAAAATTTTGACATTACTCTGTCTTTGTGTATTTTTTTCTCTGTATTTCTTAGTGAATTCTCTGTCTTTAATCTCATTGCTTGGGGTAAAACCAACCATGTGATTTGTTCTAGCATAGTACAGTTCTGGGACAAGTTCTGGGACAAAGTCTGGGACCCTTATGCTAGCAAATGATATTCACATTATAGGCAATAAAGACATTGCTAAAAATGAAGGAAGGATCACAATATGTGGTTTATTATAGGGTCAGTGGCTGACAGAGCATTTTTATTTTGTTTTATGAATTGCGTGTGAATTATAAATAAAGCTTCTGTGCTTTCTATAATTAAGCCATTAAAGCTATCCTCTTTCACAGGGTACTGCGATTAAACTTTTCAGATTCAGGTGTTTAACATACTGGAATTCACCTGATACTTTCTTCTACTGGAGTTTTTTGTGTTTTCAGGGAGCTGAAAGGAACTTCATATACAAACACAGTTTTGCTTGCCTCATCTTTAATATGGATCATTCTGTCTTTCCCAAAAGCTTTAAGAAGTTCATTTCATGGGGCACACTCAAAATACATAAAGTACATTGGAGTCTTTCTGAAAACTCAGTCACAGCTTTGTTGTTAAGACAGGAAAATGGGGGAAGCTGGTTGCAGTCTTTCTGAGATAATTAATTGCAACTAATAGCCTAATACTTTTAATGCACCCCTAGGAAGCAGGAGAGCCAAGTCTGAATTACCCTTCAGCCAGAGTGGGTTCAAACAAGCAGTTCCCAGGCCAGCCCTCACCTGAAAGTCATCCCTCGGTTGTAACTGTGTCAATGGACAGAAAAAAAGTAAGGGATGCTTTGTTGGGACAGGAAGATCATGCCCTGCAGGCATTGTAGATGACCAGCATTAGACTAGTTTATGTTGACTTGTCCATGGTCTTCCTACAGTCCCTGATGGTGTTGTAGCCTCACAGTTTGCTGTTTAGTATTCTATGCCAGTGCTGATCATCCCTAAGCATCCTATTGCTTTTCCAGTGTCCTGCAAACCAGTCCTTTTATTACTGGTGAACTTCTGATAACAGAGCCTAAGATCCTGGGTAGGAAACCAGATCCTTACAGAACTGACCTGCCCTTTTTTGTACACAAGAGACTCATACTGGAAAAAAAATCTGTCCAAACTGTGACTCCTAGACACTCCAGAAGGACGTTGTGGGGCTGCATACATTTTGGTTGGGATCTGAAAACGGTTCACTGAAAACAGCTGGTCTATGAACACAGGCACTGATTTTGCTGATGGCTGGAAGCAGAAGTAAGAAAATAGATAAGCCATCCCAGATATTTTGAATATAGTCTCAGACTGCAGGTACAACACCATCATTAACAGTCAGAGGTTATGCTGTCTACGTACTGTTTATAGAGGGCCTGGTTATGCTTGGGAGCTCTCACAACTCTTCTATCATTACCCTTTTCATAAGCCCCTCTAACTCTCTTTTTAATTGAAGGTGCAGACAAGCATCTGTTGTGCCATCTATCCATGGAATATATTCGCTTTTGTGAGTAGTTCCTACTCAGCAGACAGCACACTTCCAGCAGAGAGCTGAATTAGAGCCTTTTCCTTCCAAGTCCTTGTCCCACGCTGGCAGGATGAACTATTTCTGCTAGGTGCTGAGCTTTCCTCAGTGCAGTGCATGCACCATGAAGGGAAGAGGGGGCTCATATGTAGCTACAACATTGTCTGTACAAATTAGTGCAAAAACAACGAGGTCCCATCCTGGTGATAGGGTTACAGGCAGTTGAAAAGCATCTATTCTTCCCAGAGCCTGGTGTTCCTGGCTCCTGAATAAAGTGTGTAGACAGCACGTCTCGCAAGCCGTGAGCTGCCAGTTCAGGTGATGAGAGGTGTCAGAGCAGAAGTTGGCTTTGTGCCTGTAAGATGTGTTCAGTATGGCTGCTGAGGAGGTCTTCAGCATCTCCTAAAAATGGTATCTTGGAGGATGCTGGGCATCATCTGTGATGGGCAGAAGAGTCAGGCAAGGGATTCAGGCTGGAAGGACCTTCAAAAGGCCTGAAGAAGAGGAGAGTGGAATAATAGGTGAGTCTGAATTCAAGCTTCTCAAAGTGCAGCAACATGAACCAGACACAAAATTTAAGTAGAGTTTAGGCTTCATTGAGCCATGAGACTTGGAGATCTTGAGCCTAAACATGCACACAGCTAGACAGAGGACTAGGACTCATATGCAGGAACAAGGTCTCTTCATGGAAAACATATTGAGAGGTTATGTCACAATATGGAGTTTGTATCCAAAGACACACATATATATCCAAGGAGAACATTAGGAGGATGGTGTGGGAAATATGTTTCTTTTTATTAATGGAAAGTTCTAGATGGTATTTGGCAGCTGTTTGGGCAGCTTGTCTATTATGCAAGTCTTCTGTTGTGGGGCATCCACAACAAAACGCTAACAAAATTCTTTAATCAAGGCCCTGAAATGACTGTACAAAGCTCCTTTTTTTTTTTTTTTTAATAGGTTACATTTTATGACTTAGCCTACCCAAACAATTTGTTAATTACTTACAGTCTGAACTCTATGCTTTTATACACATTTCTCTAAGAACTGTGGAGCAAGATGCTCAGATGATGTAGGAACAGGTAATTCTGTGAAGCTTTCTTGTGCTGAAGACTGAATCTTGCTGACTGTCATATAAATAAACCATATAATTTTACAGGTTAAATACAAATAGTAACAGTAATAGTATGGAATTTGTGCATTGAATATTTAGTTTGTTTTCTCATTTCAAACCAGTTTTCTCATCAGCACTAGGAATCAGATGGATTATAGGAGGAAGATCTTAATAATTATTAGAGTCAATGAAGTTTGAAGAATACTCAGGCCTACTGGAGGCTTTCAATACACTTACATTTCTCTGTTACTACAGAAGGGATGTAGGTGCTTCCAGCTGAAGTGACTGCAGTGCAATATTTATGGATCTATGTAGCTCAGTCATTTGAATGGTTGTTTTAGGTTCTTAAGATCACTTTGGATTAGACCCTAAATCTTTAGGGTTATAAATAATTCCCAGGTCAAGATAATTTCTTATCTTTTCCAAATGAATCACCTTCAGGTTTGAATGAATTGAAGTGTAGTTACACAGCAGGAGGAGGGAATATTACATTGTTGATAGAGCATTTTTGGTCTGAATTTCTGTGTCAGGGCATACATTGAATTACTACTCTGACAAAGTACCAATCCCATCTCTGGAACCAAAAGTGCTGAGTAAGTTTTACAATTGAAAAGGAATACAATTCCATTTCTCCTCTTTGAGTTGAAATCTGAGAGTTTAAGACAGGCAGTATATCATGGTATTCTAACTGGAATACTCGTCATAAAAACAATGATAATTTTTACTTATTGTAGTTTATTTTTTTTTATCTGTTTATACAATATGCATACACATATATGTGTACATAAAATTTATATATACATAAAATTTATACATATTTGTGCATGAGTGCCAGTATGTTTAACTAATTGTCTTAGTACATGCACATAGGATAAGCTTCTACTCTTAAGCACTCTTTTAATTATTTCTCTCAGTTTCATGTAAATGGTTTGGTAGCAGAGAGTTTTCAGAGATTCCTTGATTCAGTATGAAATGCAGAACTAAGGTGGTTGTATCCATGACAGCCTTCTTTCACAATGCCCATGTATGCGGTATTCAATATATGCGTTATTTTTCACATGTTGTGGTAGCAATTAGAGACACTGGACCAAAACCACTTTGCATTATATTGACAGTTTTTGTCAATTGACAGTATTATATTGATACATTAATAACAGGAGTTATTTGGGAAAGGAGGAGTTAAAAGAGATACAGATTTTTTTTTCACAGTCTAAGAGTTCTGCTGCAGAGCCGGAACCGAACTTGGTGAGGGTCAGATTCCAAAAGAGTTTTATAGATCTTCATTTATCCAAGCTCCTTTTTT
>VXAA01004401.1:0-15982 GCA_013399115.1 Anseranas semipalmata | reverse complement strand
GGGGGGGAGGAGGTAGAAAAGGGTGGATGGGGGAAGGTGTTTTTAGTTTGCTTTTAGTTCTTGCTGCTCTAGTCTGTTAGTGATAGGTAATAAATTACATTAATCTCCCTGTGCTGTCTGTTTTACCTGTGATGATAATTGGTGAGTGATCTCCCTGTCCTTATCTCAACACACATTTTTCGTTTCGTTTTGTTTTGTTTTGTTTGTTTTTTTCCATCATATTTTCTCCCCCTGTTCTGTTGAGAAGGGGGAGTGGGAGAGTGGCTGTGTGGTGCTTAGCTGCCCATCACTGTGAAACCACCACAGCATCATCCTGCACTGGTTGTATGCCAGATACTCCTTTCACTAGTATTTTGAAAAGCTTGCATTAGTTTTGAGATAAATGGTATCTGATACATAATAAGCTTGTCCGTTAACTCACTGAGTGCATCTTATTTAGATAGCAAGTCGTTGGCTAACAGGAGGGCTATAACCACAGGATGTATTGGGATGCAGTCATAGCCTTCTCCCATTAGCGCTTCTTGGGAAAATGCCTTTTCAGTTTCACAGGATACAGTTCCCTTCGTAACACATCTTGCTTCAGATAGCACCACCCTTCTATTGACTTTTGGTGTTGATGCACACTCAGCTTAAACAGCAACTGAAAAATGCCTGAAACTGATTTCAAAAGAAGGTGTAGAAGTGTCTTAAAGTGTTAATTAACAACCTTAAGTGAAAATATGCTTTTAGTAGTTAGCTCAGGGATTTAAAGTCATGACTATTGGATGCTATTTCTGGCTTTCTTGATGGGTTACTGTTTGAAAAACAACTCAAGCACCTATAAAAAGCATACAGCAATGTTACCCGTTCTGCCAGGCTGCTGCATTCAGTGTGTTGTTTGAGAGGTGGGTGCTGGAGCCAGTAGGTAATCTGTAGCATACCTAAAGAGAGGCACCTCTTTTGACTTCCTTCAAAATCTGAAAGAGGACAATAATATTTTCCTACCTTACTGTGGTCTCAGGAGATGAAATTAATTAATTACAGCAAAAGATGCCGAGTTCCTCTGATTAAGAGTTTAGTATACAAGAAGGATAATTAATTAGCTGTTATAAAGTGCTTTGAAATCCTAGGGTGATTCAGTGGTGGTATGTAGAAGAATGTGTTTGCTGCATTCTCCAAATAGTGCCTCCTACTATGCAGTTGTTCCTGCAAATCTTTATGCACATGCTTACTGCCAAGCACACCAACAGTTTCTTTCAAGTTAATTGGACTATTTGTATTTGTGGGAAATAGAATTCTCTTTTGATACTCTATAAATATCACCACTTTTTGTATATTTATACAATAATGTGTATTTATTAAATTAATACAATTATCCATTTACTTTAAGAATGGATGTAAGTACTTACTTACATTTCGGAATGTTTTTAATTATCCTGAATATCATCTCCCATTTCCTCATGTGTGTATCAATTTTTAACTGAATACTTCAGCACAGGAAACCTAGGCTATTCCAAGACATGAGCATTACTGATATTTGTTTATATTACAAAAGATCCTGAAGATCCTACTCACAGACAAAAAGCTCTTTGCACTAAGCAACTATAAAGCCAGAACAAATTACATTCCGTGCTTCAGTGCTTTATAGGCAAGTTGAAAACAATAACAGTTCATGCCAAGCTCATAGTCAACAAGTGAAAAGCAGGTAATAGGAAGAAATTCTGCAGGTGAATAGAAAAGAAGCTTGAGAGACTAAAGGAATCAGTTCTGATATATGCCTTCAGTGATAAAGAGAAATTTGCCATTGACCCCAGTGCTGTAGGGATTTTATCTTTGAATTTGAGGGGTGAGTTTAGCATAGTTACACGTTTACAGACCACTTTAATTACCTATTTCCACTTGCAGAGCCCGTGGCAATATAAAGAGACCTGAATAGCTTTGATTATAAAAGAAGCTGAGGAATTACCTTAGAAGGATAATACCATATCTTATGTGATGCTAGATGCCAACAGCTATAGTTCATCTCTTCAAAATATTTTGAAATTATACATCAAAAGTGTCTGTCAACCAACTTCTGCTATTCTTTTTATTTATTTATTTATTGCAACTCCAGAGATCATAGTCCAAATATGACTAATGGATAAGTCAAACATCACAAGTACTTGGAAAGAGCTCAGAAGGAAACCTGACACCAATTTCTCATCCAGTATAGTTAATGTTTTGTCAACAGCCCCCTCTTTTTAAAAAGTATTTTAGTTTTAAAATGAGCATTAGAGCCATCTGGCTCATGAACAGTAGGCAAATAACATTTCTTCATTATTGATTATGCAACATAACCTCAGGTAAGTGTAGCGTGACCAGTTAATTGAAAATTGTTTTCCATTTAGAATTCATTTTTTGCTAGCCAATGATAAATAATTATTTCATCTGGCTCATTTCACATTATACATTTTAAACACTCGAGACCCTCACTGACTTAAAAAAACCAAAGCTATTATTCTATATTTCACAACTTTCCAATACTCTTTATTTTATGTTTCATTCTCCTATTGTATAGCACTTCTTTACTTATAAATTGCACTTATTCAGATAGAGGGAGCAGACAACCTATTTTATCTATGTTTCCTTATTTCCCTAAAGATTCTTGCTTATTTGAAATATATTAAAAGAACTGAGTGAACTCTTTTACTCAGCTGTTGTGGAGTAGGCTCTGTAACCTGCAAGGGTACTTTGTGTTTTCAGACTGAAATGATCACATTAGTGACTGGGAATGGATAAAAATAAACTATGCAAAACATCAAATTGAAAAGCTGATATTGAAAAATATACGTATTTTGTATTATCACCTTCAACACTTCCTGGCGGCCTAAAGCAATTTTCAAGTCATCTGAGACCAAATTATAGTCATATAAAATGCCCTGTTATCATATGAAATGAGAAGATGTAGTTCTTTAGATTGCATGTCATTCTGGGACTTCAGATTTGCTTGAGCACTCAGTGACAAGGCACAGGGTGCCATCTACTCTCAAATTTATCAGAGTTTTCAGAGCTTCTTTCTGGAAATGCTATTCCTTGTTGTATTTACCTGGTTATTGACAATGCTAGTTATAAGTGACATTTAAATATTTATGTGACTGCAAGAGTTTTATGTCTAATTCCTTTCCTTTTTTTTTTTTTTTGTTACATTGATGTATTCTGTCTTTCATTTGTTTGTCTTTCATTTCATTCAAGTTGTAGTGTAAGCATTTTAGAGACATACCTTCAATACCTATTCATTCTGTGAGTAGCTTTATGGCACTACTGCAATTACTTACAATAAGAGGTGTTCATATAGTGAGATACTGGTGTAGTTTTATTTTCACCTTGTTGCTGACAACTGGCAGATCAGCATCCAAAACGGGAAGCTCAGCACATGTATTTGATTTAAGCTGAGTTGAATTCATGTCTCAAGATTAGTGAAAGGAAATAAAATCTAAAATTCTAATTCCTTAAGCTGTCTCACACGATTTACTGCAATATATAGAAAAAGAGAGACAGAAAATTGTAATATGGTTAGTGATTTGCATCAGATGGGAAGAGATAATAGCTCAATGGAGTGATATTCACATCATCCATTACATCCCCCTCTCACCCCATGTAATCAAAGCCCTATGTAAAGTGGTTCATTACTGTGAATGTTATGACATTAAAGGTTGAAAAGAAAGAGTGCTAAACCCCCTTTCTCAGACATGGCATGCTTTTGTTTCGAGCAAAATGCTTAGCTTTATTTTTTTATTAGGTACATCATCAAGTTTGTCTCCCATAAAGAGATGTGAACTTCAGACATTCAGGTGGAATAGACAAAAAAATAAAGAATGTCCCAGTAATAAATATTTTAAACCATGGAAGATGAGAAAATATTTTGGTAAGCAATTCTCATACAGTTCTATTTCTACATGAAGCATTAAAAGTCTACACTAGGTGTCAGATTCTCCATACTGTTGTACCTGTCATAAACTAAAGGAAACTTTTGTAAATGGACTTGAGCTATCGGAGTCAGAAGGCATTCACACTGCTAGAAATACTTCTCTTCCTCATAACAGTAATCACGTCATTAGAGGAGGAGAAGTATTATAATGTTTTTCTTTTTCAAATCTTACTTTTATACTAACAGGTCACCCCCAACCCCTTCTCCCAGTCCCCCATTATTTAGGACCCAGATTATGCATTGAAAAACAAAACACTTTTGCATTTACAACTTTTAACCAAATCCCTGGCTACAAAGCAAGAATCCTGGGACAGATGCCACTATGATAAGAATCATGATCTTGAAAATATATTAACTGGGATCCTGCAAATGGAATAAAAAACACAGTGCACATGAGTATATAAGAGGCATAAAAATATTTGGAGTAATTTTAAAATATTAAAGAGAAATGCATTTCTCATTAGTTCTACCAAATGCTAGTAAGGAATAGCATCCTAGCAATATTCCTTATTTCCTGTTAATCTTACCATTCCTACATGAGAAAAGAATACTCTCCTGACAGGTCTGAGCAGGGTCCACACCACTTCCTTCTACAAACTTTTTGTAACTCAAGAAAACTAGCTATTCTTGAAGGGTTTTTGTTGTTGTTTTTGTTGTTGTTTGTTTGTTTTTGCAGTTCTAAGTGACATATCCTGCCCAGTAAATGCTGAGGAAGAATTTTAAAAGCCAATATTTGTAACAGAAATCTCATATCTAACTGACTGCATACAAGGATCATGTTCTAGGTTAAACAGATGTAAAGAGAGAGAAACACAACCAAATGCATATTCATATTTCAATAGTGCATGGACAACCTTTTCCTTGACGTTGATTGCCTTGTATTAAATGCTTATAAATCTAGAGACCACAGCTAGATACAGACACAGGATAAGGAATTATACAATTATTTGTGCAAGCAATGAGACTTCAGAGTAGCGGTTTCTTAACCAGTGTTAAGTGTTCTGGCAAAGAAAAGCTTTGAGGGGAGTTTTGCAATTGTGTAAAGGTATTTCTACATGAGAAAAGGGGTGCTGAGAAATCTGAAGGGTACTGATCGAAAGACTGAACTGGGTGATGGAAGCTGACAGTGTTGTCTAATCAGAGAGGAATGTTCTTTGCAATGAAATGGGGATAGTAATAGCACAGAGAGAATGAGAATAGTGATATCTACAGGATCTTGATGAAAATAGTTATAACCTCTTCCAGCTCTTGCCTAATACTATCTGAGTACAGTCCTTTAAAATAGCTGGTGGCCTGGATAGTTGGTGCCATACATGTTATCTGGACCACTCTGGAAAAAAACAGCCCTCTACACCCAGATGGGGGCAAACCTGACTATGATGGAGGGTGTGTGAACTCTGAGTTTGGTTTGGTCACTGAATTTCCTTGGGGAAGTTACTTCACATCTACTTCTCCTCTGTCCTTCTCTTAATTGATAGGCTTCCCTCCTCGTCTCATGCCTTCTCTATTTAAATAGGAAGCGGTTTGTCACATAGGATGTTGCTGGCTTATCACAAGCATTGTTATCTTAGACCTTTGTTTTGCTCTTCACTCTGCCACATACTGTGTGGCAAGCTGGATCTCATTATTTGTCATGATGATACTAGTTCCCCCTCTACAGTGATCTGAGACTGGTAATTAGCATACTAGTGTATAACTTTAATTATTAGTATAGAGGAACTCCATCTTATTTTGATAAGCTGTATTCTTGATGTGCTTTAGCTGACCATCCATCTTTTGTGGCTATTAGCTCACCTCCTATAAAAGTTACTCCAGAGATCGTAGTCCAAATGTGACTAATGGATAAGTCAAACATCACAAGTACTTGGAAAGAGCTCAGAAGGAAACCTGACACCAATTTCTCATCCAATATAGTTAATGTTTTGGGCATCCCATACTTCCCGCTCAGCTCATCCCAAGAGACTGGTTAAATGGCAGCAGAGTAAGTGTTCCTAGATTAACTGTCTACAGTTTCAGACTGCAATCATGCTTGCAGGATTCACAAATGCAACCATCACTCAAGAAAACAACAATGAAAGATCAGGTTTTTAAAAAGAAATCACTTCAGTGTTGACATGAGAACCTGGATAAGGGCGAACAGATACACAGAGACCTACATCCAAGTTCGAAAATGAACTGCAAAGACTTAAAAAGGACTGGCAGATTTAAAAGACAAATTACAGTTCCCACTGAAAAAGATGAGTCAAAACATATACATAATGTCAAAATAGGAAGCAGAACTTCAGAGTATCCTAAAAATGACTTCTGGGCAGTAAGTCTTAAAATACTCTTTAACCCTCTTTGCACATTAGTGACAGCAAACCAATGCAGTACATTCAAATGTTGCTACTACAGTATTGAAACTGGCAATAAAATAAATGAAAGCAGCTCAATTTTCTTCTTAATTTCAAGGCATTAAAGTGAATGTGATTCTTCACAGTACTTTCAGCAGAGACTTAGGTCCTTGTAGGCAAGAATGATAAATCATCTTGTGCACTAGAGCACTGAAACATGTCGCAGACAGACATGGTCACATACAGTAAAGGTCATTAAAAAAAGAAAAAAAAAAGTATTTGACCCAGCATAATAATAATAAATATATAAATAAATAAGTAAATAAATGTGGAGGACATAATCTTAAATCGAAACCCAGTGAAGACAGGTATTTAGGCAGCAATCAGTAAATCCATTTTAACTTATTTGCATTTGTAGAGAGCATTAAAAGACTGGCATTCTAACAACACTCTCATTATTCAAGTTGTTTTCATTATGCAAGATTGTCTATCTCTTTGTGCATATAGTCAGGAAGAAGTGCCAAATGAGTAGCATTCATACTCAAATATGATCTACAGAGAGTCCTATGCCTGATCATTATTTTATAATAAATATTATTTGCACACAAATATTGGATAAAACACATCTTTCCACTTCAGAGCCTTGAATAAGAGTAGGTTTAGAAGGGGAGAAACATCTTATTTTACCTCTGGAATTTCAATCCTAAACATATGGCTGTCCTTATGTTTATAAGGAAACCACAGAAGCACAGTGACACGCAATGCATTATCTAGGATTTTGGGCAAAAAACATGGGACATTCATTTTTGGTTGCTTTAATATAATTTTCTCTATTTTTAGAATGTTGGGGAGTCAGTGGGGAATGAAGAAACCCCAAATCTAGCTCCTGGCTGTAACGAATGTTTGTTACATGATATTACACTTGGCATATGGGTAAGCTAGAAGTACTGCAGAAACAACTGATAATCTTGTTGGTCTCTGACTTTTCAACTTTGCTTGCGTAGCTGACTGTGTATTCTGCTATTTATATCTCAAACGCCACTTGGAATATGCTCAAAATATGGCAGAAATTCACAGGAAAATAACTTAAATCAGATACACTGTCTTCCAGTCTTCCTTACTTAAAAAGGGGAAAGAATCTGAGAAGTGATATAACTTGGAGAAGCACACATCTTTATTTTCCCCACTCCAGAATGCTTCAGTCTGGCTTTAGCCTCTCTAATGCTGCTGGAGTGCCTGAAGAGAAAGCATCATGATCCCAACAGGCCAGAAATGTCCCGGGACATTTTTGGGATGTATTTTACGTTGTTCCCAGACAGTTAAAGTTTTGCAGTAGAACTGCAATGAAATTAAAACATTTTTTAATAAGAGAATTTTCTAAAGGTGTGGAAGAAACAAAATACTGGTCTAATTGGATTAACTAATTTTGGATTAAAACAGGACTGGCCCAAAATATAGTTTAGAAGAGGCTTTTCCTTCAGAGCGTTATTATTACAGGCTGCCTTCCACAAGGGAGATATTGCTCAGGGTTTTTTGTTTGTTTGTTTTTCTTTCTTTTTTCTTTTTTCTTTTTTTTTCTTTTTTCTTTTTTTCTTTCTTTTTTCTTTTTTCTTTATTTTCTTTTTTTTTCTTTTTTCTTTTTTTTCTTTTTTTTTCTTTTTTCTTTTTTCTTTATTCTTTTTTCTTTTTTCCAAATGTAGTACCTAAGACTCATTCTTCATTTCAAGTCCTTTAATGAGAAATAGTAAAATCTACTTCCTGGGCAGGCTATCTTTCTTTGGTCACCCAGCCAGAATGAGTTGGGGGAAATTGGTTTTAGATCCTTTTAGCATATTTTTAGCACTAAGATAAGCGCTGAAATATTGTGAAGGTGGTCTCTTGCAGAGGGATGTTACCTTTGTTTTCTTAGTTTTACCTAAACATTCCCAACATACACATTGTGGATTCTGAATTTTGCATTTCTTTCGGTTTGCCATTCCAATGCAATAATCGAAATAAGTGTATAACTTCCAATTGAAATTTAGGGCCCCACTTTATGTAGCACCATGCAAAGTTAAGTTTTGCATAAAACTGTTTTTTACCATCCATTCAAATCAAGCATTATAATAATGAATTATTGCCTGGATATGTGCTTCTGGGGATCTGAGAGACAAAGCTGCCCCATCCCATTTCTTCCTTTACTTTGGTCTTCTACATTCTTCCTTGTCCTTTGCTTTATTTCCTAGCCTTCTTCCTTCTTGGTTGAAAGATAACTTTATTCTCAGTCTCCCATTGGTCCCTGTGCTGATACTGATCTAATTTAGAGACAACAAAGGACACAAGAAAACTGCATCCAAGGATGTCTTTAATAGCACAAGAAAAACTTCCTAGTTTCCTAGTAGCAGTTCTTAAAACCCCACCCATAAGCAGGGAACTAGTGCTAGCTATATGCAACATGAAAAGCTGAGACATAAATACATGGGATTACTAAAGCATATACATATGTGAATTTTTAAAAGGACTGTAGGTGGAATCTAGTATGTCAGCTGAGGAGGAAAAATCTGAAAACCTCAGCTCTTCAGATGCCTTGTTGTCACTGGTGAAATTACAAGGGTGCCTAAAGTTCTGCCCTGCAAATGCTCCTGCCTGTAACTCTCTGTCTTGCTTGTGTCCAGATTGGGATCCTTTAACTCACTTAGCTACCTACTTCCCTGAAGTACTCAGTCCAAACGTATCCAAAATATGCCTACGGTATACCTGTGGGAATGACCATAACAGCATCAACTAATTTATGAGACTAACTAATTAATTAACCGGAAAGAGAAGCAGAAAATGCTTAATTTGTAGTCCACTTGGATTGGATGCTGGGGGTAATTCTCACTGGGAATAGGCAACACACCCCCATGAGATTTTTACTCTGCAGAAGTTCAAAACCATCTATCAGAGACTAGCTGAATTAGAGACAATCTTAGCATCTGTCAGTTTTTTCCCTTTTTCTTGAAGCTTTCTTGCTGTGCAGCAAAGAACTGAAGAGTCATTGAACAAAAGAGAAAATGCAAGAACAAGCACAAGCCTTTAATCCTGTTATCAGGAAACTTGCCTAAAAAGGGTGAATTATGGATTCTTTTTCTTGTCCCAGGCAGTGTTTATGTATTAAATGTTAAACAGCCAGTGAATAAAATAAACAAACATGCTTCAGAGCTGGGACTGAACCTGGTACTTAATCTCCAAGACAGAGAACTTTGCCATCACTCACTGACCTAGCTAATTGTAGGCACTTTTCTGCAGAAATTCAGGACATGCTCAGACAGAAATGATTTTAGATTGCTGTCCAAGATTCTTCTGGGAAATGGGTGATTTGGCAACATCCCAGGCTGATAATTCTCCCCTGGTATGTTACGAGGGTGTTGTGTGCCCAGCTCAAGGCTGAGCCTTGCTCATGGACAGCCAAGGACGCCTGCCCTCCTGGGTGCCAATACTTATGTCTACATTTGGTATTAAGTGTAGGCAGGGCTGTTTGCTGGCATGGAGGCCAATGGTCATAATACTGTCTGCCTTATTACTGTTCAGTTCTTTTACTTTTCAAAATATGGTACCTACAGCAAAACTGCCCATTTGGAATGGTCACTGTCCCACGTTGGCTTTCAATGACTGTCCAGCAACCATCAGGGAGACTTCAGTACTAGTTTGGGTCATTCTAACAGTTTAGCCATGTAAAGTCAAGCTTCTGTGTTTGGAAACATTCCCTTGCGCTGTTTAATTCATTCTTTTAAACATAGCCAAATTGATCCATCAAAGTCAAGTGGGAAGCATCTTGCCCTTTTACTAATCTCTGTTTATTAATGCTAAGTGATAGCTGGGGCTTTAGCTGCAGGCAGTGGTTCTCGGTGGTCTCTAGGGGGATAGCTCTGCTATTCATGGATCATGTGTTGGATACAGCAGCTGACAACCCTGTGCAGTGAGGCAATCCATCACAGATCAGCGTGTGACCTCTCAGGAGCTTCTTCGCAATCAGAAAGGAGGAAAACCTCCAAGAGAAGGAACTGGGGGGAGGCATCTGTAAAGCAAACTACATATATCATGTACAACATTGAGGTGCAAGCCATCTCTTGAATTAGAAACTCTTGCTCTGTGCATTTGTTGCTTCATGAAAGTATTTAATGCTACTTTTTTTTTTTTTTTCCCCTTGTGTCCCTCATTGCTGCAGTAACAGATGAATTTTTGCATAAAATCAGCATTGATCATCCTAACTTGCTTTCGTTTTCAGATTTGAATGGAAAGGATCTGCTTGGGCCCTCTGCCAGTTCTAGATGCAGGAAATCCATTTTAACATCTTAATTAATGATTAAAGCATTCTGAAATAAATGGAAAGACCATTTCTAGTTTTGGATACCAAAATATGCTAACAAATCTTTAGACGTCCTTTGACTTACTTGGAGATGCTTGATGCCATACCACCCCAGAATGTTAGGCTATTTACTTACAATTCAAATATACACTTAAGCACTGACATTTTAAGACTTTGGCCCCAGTGTGTCAATGAAGCAATTTACCTACTCCATAGCAAGCCACAACTTTGTGTTGTAGTGCAAAGGCATTGGGTCTGCAGTGGAAATTCACTCTTAATTCATTGTTCTCAATTGGATAGCACTGGATTAATGGCAGGACCTAATGAGCCATGGGCTGGTGCTTGTGCATGCTTGAGTTGGGAGCGAGGCAGGGCATTCTGATCCAGCACTGACTGTTGCCACCAGCCTCCTGTCAGTGCTCTACATCAGGGTGATATTGCTTCATTATTGCTTTTAATGAATATTAATGCTGATTGAATCAGCTATGTGAGCTGGGTTTAGCTGACATGCTGCAGAACTGTCAGATGTTCTGAACAGCAAATGAAACATAGATCTTTCTTAAGTTTGCATGGAGAATTCTGGAGAATCTTATAGTATTTATGCTATTTATTTGGCTGTTATGTACAAGAAGAAAACATCTGTCAAGGAGCAAAAGTTATTAACTGCTTCGTGCATTTCTCTGCATGTCAACCACCATATTTTACTGTTTAGAAGGTGTATACAGCTTATGGGTAATCCTTATGGATCAGCTGCTTGACAGATGTGATGATGTAAATTCATGAATTCTTCAGAGTTATTAGAGCTATATTATTTACATAAACTGAAGAGTATTTTTCAGGTTCACTCTTTTCTTTTTTTTGGCCATATTCTGTAGATCCAAATACCAACTGGACTGTCCATTGGGATCTACTGAGCTGTTATTAACATCAATAACATGAACTTTGCACTTGCAAAAAAAGAAAAACAATCATAGCATTTTGGAAACATATCTAAAAGTAAAATTAGGGCTATAGTTATCATTTATGTGCCTACTACGTAAGAGCAACATGATCTCAGGCTTTAATGGGTCTTGCCATTCTACCTAGTAGGGCTTAATTATTGATGTATCTTGTAGCAGGCAGAATGTGGGTTGGTACATGTGATCTACTGTAGCTGGTTCAGAATTCATTTTGGAAAGGTGATGTACTCACAGATACAGAATTCAGCATATTGCGATATAACTGGGAAGGCGGGAATACTGGCATGTTTTTAATCTCAAACAATACAACTTGCTGTACAAACACTGAATAAAAGTAAGCTGTTCTAGTGGCAGTCTTGTTTCTTGATATATATCCAGATATATATTCCCAGATCCTCATATGTGCCCCTGATCACATCTGTCTGCTTCCTACCTGTTTCCTCATGATGCTTCCTGATCTCTACCCATCTTTTTAGTTGGCAACACACAGCACTTGCTGTAGGTGGTTGGACTGTTGAATGGGAAGCCTTTGTCCATATTGAGTAGGAAGGTAGCTGTTACCTCAGAATGGACAGTGGGCTTAGTTATTAATGCCTTTCTCTAACCTGTTTCTCCTTCAGGACCTATATTACTGGGACTTATCTTTGTTCCTCACTGCCAATTTTCATGAGACTTTCAAAAAAGGTCATGATCTTGATGTTTCACTGCTAGGAGTGAAGGGCTGGCAGACAAAAGGGCTTGCATAAAGCTTTTCTCCGTAGGAAACTGGAAACTCCTGCTTTCTTCCTTCCCCAAGAACTCTTCCATTTCAAAAATATCTTTTTATGTAAATGTGCAGGGCAAACAAGAAGTGTTTTCTGAAAAAAAAAAAAAAGTGCAGTTGCATGACTTTGTGCAATATGATTTTTTTATTCTGGTAGTATTTTACTTTCCCAAAAGCAGACCTTGTGGGAAGGCCCCCCTGAGTTACAAAATATTAACTGTTCCTTTTAGTTGTCTTGAATATAATTGTCCACAATCTTGTTAAGCCTAAAAAAATTAGATAAAATGTACATTTTTAAGACCAAAGCCCCACATATTTATGACAAAGAGAAAGGATATACCTAATATTAAATTATGTAATACTGCATATTTGCTAAAAATAGCTGTTAAAAAGGTTTAACATGGACAGAAAGCAACTCAGCATTATTGATACAGTGGAAAAAGCTATCTGAACCACATGTCTACAACTTCTTCCAAGTCCTTCAAGCCAGCAAATTTTCAGCATTTTTTTTTTCTTTTGTTAGCGTCTTGTGGGTGTGCTTGCATTGCTTTTATTAATTTCTCATGGACATTTCTCAGGTATATGGTATACCACTTTTCTTTTGGGCATGAGGAGTGTATTGTGATTTGTAAACTATCGGTAGCACACAATCTTTTTTTTTTGTTGTTGGATAATTTTTCTAAGGATACAACAGTTCTTACAAATAGTACAAAATCCTCTTTTGCATTTAACTTTGATGCTGCTTACCTACATCACTCAGATCAGAAGCTGAATTTCAAATTCATATAGATAATTCTAAAGTTCATTTCCTATTATAAAACATATTTAAATGCAGAGATAGAGCTTGAATTTACTAGCTATGGAAATTACAGCACAGCTATAAGCTAATTCTCCTCTACAGTACTTTATAGCTTTGGAAAATCATATAAGATATTGAGGAAATTAGTCACTTCTGACATTCAGAACAGATCTCTCTTTGAAAGCTTTGTCATTCTGTATATGTTGTCGTAGGCGTATAAGGTGTTTGAGAAGTAGCTTACAGGCAACAGGCCAATCTCTCCTGAGATAACCTGAGATAAAGTGTTATCTAATTGGTGGATGAAGCTTTTTCATATTTATTGCTGCCATCTTCAATTACCTGTTCTCAAATCTGCATGTCAGTTTGTGTCATAAAGAAAACTGAATTAGTCTGAAAATAAAAGGATTTTTTTCACTTCTTAAATTTAATAATATAATTTTACATTAAGGGAAGTTTGTTGGTGAATAGCTCAAACATTTTTCTAACTTGAAATTTATCAAAATAAGAGTATCTCAACAAACTTTTTTTCTACTTTTAACTGCACCCCCAATTTAACTACATTATTTTAAATTTGCACAGGAGGGTGTCAAATAACAGCAACTTTACTAACTGCAGAGAAATCTGCTTGAAATAGGTATTGACAAATCAAAGAATATAGAAGACATAATCATATTATAAACCCTTTAAAATATAAACCATGGGGAAATGGATTTATTTTCTTTAGTGAAAAGAATGTTCTTCACAGTTTCCCTGTGAAAACTGTGTGGAAAAAAGTGGTTGCAGAAGAAACAATGATAGATTATTTTCCATGTCTCCTGTTGCTAGAAGAAAACAGGAATTGGCTGTATTTGCAGCAAAGATTTATGTTAGATATTAATAAACTTACTTTTTTTTTTTCCTTAGTTTTTCTGTGAAGCTGTGGTAGAGCAGCTTTCTAGAAAAGTCAAGGTACCCATTTCACTCTATGTATTCAAGTGACTCACAAAAATATGTGGTATTAGCAACCCATAGCACTGTGCTAAGACTGCTTGTTGGAAGATTTTTCGTAGTAGAAATACAAAGTGAGTACAGGGCAAAAAGCAACAGCCCCTTAGGTTTTGCCATATGCAGAAGAAAACACAGCAGATGAACTGACCAGCTGTACCCTGTCCCACCATGGTACGCTTGTGCTGGATGGACTTAAGGAGTGAGTTTGGGATTAGGGTCAGGCAGGAAAAAGGATTAGTGACTGAAACCAAAGCAAACTGAGGAGAAAATGATCTGAGAAGTAGCATCCAAAAGTTGTGTGTCACCTTGAGCAAGCCACACCAGATTTTACAAGCCAGGTAGGCAGTGAACCAGCAAATGGGACCCTGGTGGGATTTTCGAAAGCACTTAGACACAAAGTATCTAATTTTTCAACTGAAATTAGAGTCTGAGGTGCTTTAAAAATGTCACTTGGGGCTATGCGTGTCTACAATCACAGTGATACCTTAAAAATATGGCCTCTCTGCAGCCCACTTTACATCTCTAAAACTGAAATAATAGCAATAACAACAGTATCATTCTCTGGCAGGGTGGCTCTGAGAGCAGTTCTGTTAAAAAAAGACTGGGATTCTCAGGTATTGTGTAATAAGAACTAGAGAAGTAGTAAAAATGTCACTCTCCTTGCCGGTGTTCAGATTCAAGTGTGGGCTCCAAAGTTCAGCTCCTCTCCAAGCAAGCCATGGAGGCAGCTGTGGGATGTAGTCAGGGAGGATGACCCTACTATCACTTCACAGGTGCCCTGCTACGTGAATAGACAAGTGCATGCTCGTGTTTCTTTCCCATCTTAGCGAAGGATTATTTCCTCCTGCTATTGTCATCAGCAGGATTAAGTCAATCAAAATTAAAAGGGTATTTCAGCAAGAAGACTCAATAGCCATAGCTACAGTTGATTCCAACATACTTAAAACTGAATCTAAGGTACAGTTCTTGCTGTGATCTCTGGTTTTGCTCTTCTGTAAAGTGGGATAGGATTTAGCTTCAGAATAACATACCTGGCTTCAGGTGTTTCCTTGTAGGTGCTTGCACATGTGTTAGTGTTGAGTAGTCAATGGAGACCCAGCCAATACTACCAGTGGAGCCTGGATGTCTGTCAAGCTCAACCTAAATAGGAAAGCTGCCTGAATTTGGGCACCTACACCATTTAAGATGTCTTTGGGCTTCCAAAACATCTGCTAAGGGCTGGCAGAAATGCACAAGACTTATTGGAAGTTGCATCCCCTGGATCCCCAGCAGTGCCTAAAATAACATTACTCAGCTATGTTTATGTATGTTCACCCTTATCTTTGGTCAGTTGAATATATCCACAGTGGCTGTGCTGGGAACCTAATTGTCTCGACATGAGAAAATCCTTGTGGAGACAATGATTTCAAACTCAGTTTTACATGGAAGTCCAGCTATGGTCTAGTAGAAGATACTATATCCCATTGCAAAATGGGACTGCCTTACCTAATTATATTTTGGTTATATAATTACATCATGGTTTCAGCTACAACACTTACTACTGATCCACAGCTTGGAGCACTATTTAATAAAAGCATATCCTTCTCAGAAGACAGCTCTCAGCTTATGCAAGCATATCTCAGCTTATTCAGTTTGTTTTGGCTTCTTTCCCTGCCTGTCAGGAGGTACAATGTCTAGCAATCCTTTTCTATACTATGACTCTCCAGTGTCCCTCTGGTCAGTACAAGGTGCTTCTTCTCCATTCCCTGTATATTATCAGCCCTCTTCTAACCCGAGAGCACAGCTGAAGTTAGGTTGAAAAATTGAATGTATTTACTGGTTGTTAAGATTTTGCAAACCTGTGACCTCTATTATCACAGAATCACAGA